>CAUDMG010000500.1:5282500-5435000 GCA_958450375.1 Homarus gammarus
CTTGGCCCCAGCACCGGTACTTTACATGTGTGTCGTCTTAACCTGGTGAGCGTCACGTGACTCATTAACTAACCTGCGGGGGGGCTGCACCTCCTGACGAAGTGTACAGTAGTGTGTCGTTGCGGCAAGTTTTACTAGTGTCCACAGTGAACCACGAGGGGGGCCGCAGATTGCCGCTGACTGCCGCAGCCAACGCTCGTTCTAACCAGACTGAGGCTCCATGCTCACCCACCACCATCACCCTTAACCCACCACCTACCACCGTCACCCACCCACCCACCCACCACCATCACCTGGCCATCATCAGCACCACTACCACCACTACAATTACCACTATCACCACTACCTACCACTGTCACCACCCACACCATATATCACTCTCACGACTACTACCACCACTATTACCATCAAAACTAACCACTATTATCTACCACCATCACTATCTACAAGCATTACCACCATCACCAACCTGCCACTCTGGAGTCAGCGTGGAGGTTGAGTGAAGGAACTGGCGTGGAGGAGAGGCAGCAGAGGTGAAGAGGGTGTTGGTGGTGAGGCAGCGTGAGGGGCGGCAGGGAGGCAGCGTGAGGGGCGGCAGTTGAGGCAGCGTGAGGGGCAACAGGGAGGCAGCGTGAGGGGCGGCAGTGAGGCAGCGTGAGGGGCGACAGTGAGGCAGCGTGAGGGGCGACAGTGAGGCAGCGTGAGGGGCGGCAGCGTGAGGGGCGGCAGTGAGACAGCGTGAGGGGCGGCAGTGAGGCAGCGTGAGGGGCGACAGTGAGGCAGCGTGAGGGGCGACAGTGAGGCAACGTGAGGGGCGACAGGGAGGCAGCGTGAGGGGCGGCAGGAGGCAGCGTGAGGGGCGACAGGGAGGCAGCGTGAGGGGCGGCAGTGAGGCAGCATGAGGGGCGGCAGGGAGGCAGCGTGAGGGGCGGCAGTTGAGGCAGCGTGAGGGGCGGCAGGGAGGCAGCGTGAGGGGCGGCAGTTGAGGCAGCGTGAGGGGCGGCAGTTGAGGCAGCGTGAGGGGCGACAGTAAGGCAGCGTGAGGGGCGGCAGTTGAGGCAGCGTGAGGGGCGGCAGTTGAGGCAGCGTGAGGGGCGACAGGGAGGCAGCGTGAGGGGCGACAGGGAGGCAGCGTGAGGGGCGACAGGGAGGCAGCGTGAGGGGCGGCAGGGAGGCAGCAGAGGTGAAGAGGGTGTTGGTGGTGAGGCAGCGTGAGGGGCAACAGGGAGGCAGCGTGAGGGGCGGCAGTTGAGGCAGCGTGAGGGGCGACAGTGAGACAGCGTGAGGGGCGACAGATGAGGCAGCGTGAGGGGCGACAGTTGAGGCAGCGTGAGGGGCGGCAGTTGAGGCAGCGTGAGGGGTGACAGTGAGGCAGTGAGGGGCGGGAGGGAGGCAGCGTGAGGGGCGACAGTGAGGCAGCGTGAGGGGCGGCAGTTGAGGCAGCGTGAGGGGCGACAGTGAGGCAGCGTGAGGGGCGACAGTGAGGCAGCGTGAGGGGCGGCAGGGAGGCAGCGGGAGGAGCAGCGGTGCAGGTGCGGGAAGGGTGTCAGAGGGTGTTAGTGCCACCCACTGAACACCAGGCATGAGGCGCTTCCCTCCCTCCCTCCCTCCCTCCCTGCTTGCTTGCTTGCTTGGCTGTCCTCCCTTCCTCCCTACTTGCTAGTCTGACCTGTCTTCCTCACCATGTGCTTGCTTGCCCTTCCTGTCAATCCCTCCTCCTCTCCCTTCCTCTCTTCCCATTTTTTGTATTTCTATTTATCTGCTTTCATCCATCTTCTGCCCCCCCCCCCTCGCAACCAACACAACCTCACCCACCTCCCCTCCTCCACGCCCAAACCAGCCCTTTCTATCAGCCCTCTCCCTTTCCCCCGCCCCTACTTCTCCTCTCCTTCACGCCCAAACCAGCCCCTTCACCCAATCAGCCCTTTCTATCAGCCCTCTCCCTTTCCCCCGCCCGTACTCCTCCTCTCCTTCACGCCCAAACCAGCCCCTTCACCCAACCAGACCTTTCTATCAGCTCTCTCCCCCCTTTCCCCCCCTCCCATTACCCCTGCCCCCAGTCCTCCTCGCCTCTCGACCGCCCCCTCATCAAGATGGTTGTCCCCCTGACCCTACCTGCCACATAATTCCCTTGTTTATTACTCCTGACCCCATTTTCTTTCACCTGCAAGATGGCAAAAGGAGACTTTTCTATCACGATTGAGTTGTTGTTTCTTTCAGTCTTTCTTTCATCTATTTTATTCTTTTTTATTCTTCATTTTTCAACTTACCAAACTCATTTATTCACTCTCTTAGTCAGTGATTCTCTCGCTTATTCACTCACTCATACATCATCTCATTCACTCACTCAATCTTTCAATCACCCACTTATTCATTCACTTAATATCTCATTCACTGACTCACTTAACCACTCGCTTATTCACTACACCTCTATTTCATCCAATCTTTATTATTTCTCTTCATTTCTACAATTATTCATCATTTATCTGTCATTTAACTTCACTAGAAAAATACAGTATACATTAAAATTAAAAACAAACAGTATATAACCCATATATGACGTCATGAAACATTTAGCAACCAACAACCAATCAACTTCATTAAAATGATACAGTTGCTAAGGACGCCATAAGTGGGAGGAGTTTCGTTGCTAGGGTGATGTTTGTTTATGCTTTCAGTCAATTCAATTTCAATTGTTTATTCCGTGATAGAGGAAGCGGGATCCTAGTGCTGTCACTAGGTACCCCTGTACAATGACACCAGAAGCATCTGGCAAGTGTGACAAGTATATACAGTATAAATATTATAAAGGGGCTTACTAAAGCCTAAGGAAGGAAGGATATTCCTTTAACACATAATCAATGTTATTTACATAATATCTGGCCAGTATGGGGAGGATCATCGTGTCTCCGTCAGGGGGTCGTGGAGTGGTGGTCCAGCAGGCGTCACGGAAGCGTTGTGTGTGGGGACATCTTAGGAGGTAGTGGATAAGGGTGCTGCTGTCGGGTCTTCTGCATAATGCACAAGAGCGTTGCTCAGGGGATGCGGGGATACCAATCTCCCAAGTAAAGTCATACCCAATGATGATACGGGCAGCAATCAGTCGATGTATTGTTGTCTTCTTGTCCTGAGGGAGGCGTGACACTGTCGCCCCGCTTAAAGGTGTGTGTGTGTGTGTTATTGTTGTTGTCATAGTGTGTTAGTTCAGGAGCTCAGGTCTTGAATAACCATAAGATCATCCATCCATCTATCTATGTTATCGTTAGAGGAAACTTCAAGCCAAATCATGCCTGAACTATTCCCCCTGCAGACAATCACTTGAACGACCCATTGAAGTGATATGGAGACATTTATTGATATATCACTCGCCGTCCCTTAATGACCTCGTTGGGTAGTTAAGCGAGTAATTAATCGTTGGGCAGTTATGGTATCATCGTCGGCTCGTTAAGATCATCGTGATAATTGAGAGAGTAATGAGAGTTAGTTGTTACCAAGACGCCATTATGTTGAGTCTTGTGCTGATGGTGAGGCAAGAGGAGAGGTGTGAGGCAAGAGGAGAGGTGTGAGGCAAGAGGAGGGGTGTGAGGCAAGAGGAGAGGTGTGAGGGAAGAGGAGGGGTGTGAGGCAAGAGGAGGGGTGTGAGGCAAGAGGAGGGGTGTGAGGCAAGAGGAGAGGTGTGAGGCAAGAGGAGGGGTGTGAGGCAAGAGGAGGGGTGTGAAGCAAGAGGAGAGGTGTGAGGCAAGAGGAGGGGTGTGAGGGAAGAGGAGAGGTGTGAGGGAAGAGGAGAGGTGTGAGGAAAGAGAAAGAGGGGGAGGAGGAAGAGAGATGAAAAATACCATCTTTATCAGTTAACATAAAGGACTTGATAGGCAATGTGTGGCATAGAAGAGACGAAGATATGGCGGCACAGTAAGACACAGAGTGATTATACTACACTGTGCTGGCCCTTGGAGACTTCTGGGTAGGAAGAATACAAATTGTCAGGTATCAGTTTGGTGAGCTTTGATACCAACGCTGCAACTATCACCTAATGAATGTTGATTTAGCACATGTAGTTAAAACGGTAAACAAACATAAGGTGGCTTCTGTAGGAGATAAATCTAGAGAAATTAATAGCTGAGAAATGAATCGTATGTATGTCGGGTAAGTGGTAGATGGTGTGAGGTAAGTGAAGAATGTTGGAAAAGAGAGCGAGAGATAGAAGTGGGTGAAGTATGAGTGTGTGTGTGTGTGTGTACAAGACCTACAGAAGCCACCTGCTCTACTGAAGGAGGCGGCACAGATATATGTAAATAATTAGAAATTCCAGAGGCGGCGTGAGACAAGGTGTAAGAGGTGGAGGGAGAGGGGGGGGGGGTGGGAGGCTGTGAATGACCAGTGGACAGCTAGAGGCCGACAGGGATAAGGATTTCCATTACTCTAATCCCGGCTTGGTTTTGTGCGGGAAAATTGGAGTGGGACTGACAAGTTAAGCTGGTCACAGTGACGTGTCCGGCGATGCTGTAGCTCCTGGCCTGGCGTCCACCTCTATTGTGTGTCACTCCGCTTATCTAACCTCCATCTTGGGGGGAAAAGTTCATCTCGGTGTTAAAGTACGCTGAACTGTGAGGTGACAAACGCTCACCTATTTTTTTTTTTCCCCTTGACGGTAAAACCTGACTTAGGAAGACGACAAGCAAAGTAACTGCGGAGTATTATTCAATTTAAGACGTGACTAAATAACCAGTCAGAGTGGTATTGTCGTGGTGATACTTCAACCGCAACAGAAAACAACCAACAACAACATTTATGATGAAGACAACAACACAGACTGAGTTACTGTGATAGATGCTCAAGGTACCCATGTTCCCTCTCGCCCTGACTGACCTCACACCGTACTCCTCCCCACAAACACTGACCCACTAATCATTGTTTCTTGAGGATTATTAACCCAGAGAACCTCAAACGAGACCATCCAGAAAACTACATACCGGTCTATAGTGTCAGTAGATCAAGTATAGTGAAGAATATGTACAAGTCCCCCGTCCACCTGACAAAACCCTAACCTAACCTATCCTCGACACACTCATCTCATCCAACACCACCTTGAATGAGCTAACAAGAGGTGGTCGTGGATCATTTTAATGTGTTGTGGCAGATCGACCCCTTGGCTGTGTGGGTGAGGAGCATACCTGACAGTGAGGGAGCATACCTGACAGTGAAGGAGCATACCTGACAGTGAGGAAGCAGTCAGGTAAGGCGTCCCTCATGTCCTCCACCACCACACCCAAACGTCCACCAGGTGTTCCTCGGCTCACACCCAAAGCACCTGTCCACCAAACCCAACAACCACTCCACTCAGAGGTGTTCATCCACACTTACCCACACCTACACCCAAATTTCCTCGTCCTTTCTCTCACTGCTTCTATTATATTTCCGCTCCTCTTTTCTTCTTTCATACCTCACTCTCCCTCTCTCTCACACCAACCACCTCACCTCACCTCACCCCTGACCACACACCTTCACGTCATGCCACAGGTGAACCAACACACGTCACCTTCCTCAGCTCCCCCCCCCCCCCTCTCTCACCTGTTGATATATGTACCTCACTAGATTTATTCATTAATTTATCTATATATAAACACTCAAGATTTATATACCTCTCTATATACTCTCGATTTATTTATTCATTTATATATTAATGTTTTTTTTATCAGTTTATATAAAAAAAAATACTCGAAATTTATTCTTTTTTTTATATAAACTTGAAATTGATTCATTTATTAAAAGCCCTCAAAGTTTATTTTATCACAAACAAACTCCAGTTTTTAATTTACATATAAAACAAAAATTTAATTAGTTATATATATCAACGTTTTTTTTTATTTACACATTGATTGGTTCATTCTTACGATGGTGTCTTGTAGATTAGTCATGCACTGTTCTAACCTTAATAACATACATACAAACATACAAACATACATACATACATACAGAGGGAGAAATAGCACCTGAGTTATGCCGGTATGTGACAGTTGGTGGTGGGTCTACCTGACATAGGCCTCAACCACCCACGGTCTCACACACACACACACACGTGACTGTCTTGTACCTCTGTGAACCCCGACACTCCGAACCCCGACACCCCAATACCTCGAAACCTAACATAATGATAACTGATGTAAATATTATTATGTATCAGACTAATAGGGATTCATTAAATAGATACAAGAGGTTCGGGATTCGGCAGGTTCAAGGGTTCACGGGAGTTCTATTTTGGTAGGTTCAAGGGTTCAAAGAGGGTCGGGATTCGAAAGGTTCAAGGGTGTTCGGGGTTCGGTAATGGGACTCATACCTGACCGGACTCGTTCATTCACAGTTACGGGTTCGTTTAGAAGTTTCCTCTGATGTGATTTCGATAAGAAGTGACATTATTATTATTATTATTATTTCCCGTTGTTTCTGGTCGATATTCCTTATTCTAACCGCTTCATCTGGTACACAATATATTACACACTAAATTATTTCACACCACGACCTTCCCTCAACAGAGACAGATTAACACCGACTCAATTGTTTTCTACTTTATATCAGAGCTCAGGAGGCAGCTTCTTCACTCTCAGGTAACTTTTGGATCGATAATATTTTTTTTAAATATACGTCAATATAATCAGGTCCAGGCAAGTAAGGGAATACTGGGGAGGGTATCGGGTTCCAGCACTCGGCCTCTAGTTCCAGGCTTGCGGGTCGTCCAGGCCAGCTTCCAGGGGTGCGCACACACACACACACACCGTGCATACATGCATACATATCTAATCAATACTAAATATAGTCTCAGGAAATAATTTACAAGAATCTTTAGTTTAATACAACATCTCTCTTGTGGTAAATCATAATCATGGGTGGACGACTGTGGTAGAGTTCAGTTGCCTCCTTTTACGAGTATTTGACGGAGAAGCAACACAGTGAGAGCCAGAACAATAGTCCCTGTGCTCGAGTGCTGTCACTGCGGTTGTGTGGGTCCAGTGTACAGAGAGCAGGGCGTCTGGTGATGGCTGTGTCGGACCCACCATTGTTGTTGACCATATTACCAGTTTATGTGAACTCCACCAAGACTGTGATGTCCTCTTTATATGCTCACACACTGACCACCGCCATCCATAATGCCTCCACACAAACTTGGATCTGGAGGAATGTTCAAGAGAGCTTTAATTCCATTGGCTTTTACTCCAATTCTGGACCACAAGCAAACTTCACAATCACTCCATCACCTGTGAATCCCGAGTCATCAATCAGCATAGAGAAGTGTCGCAAGTTGATGTACGGTGTAACACCAGACATGTTGCCACCACGACGGGCGTCTCCCTTTGGGTTTATCTAAGGCGGGTCTTTCCGTTTTACCCAACAAGCGAAGAAGGTGAAGCTGCCTCAAGGTGTCTGTTGAGTGTGTGCAGCCCCAGGTGGAAGGTGAGAAGGAAGCAGTGACTGTAGTAAGGTGGGGAAGGCCGTGATGGTGGCCAAATAATCTACGACTGGGGAGGTCAGTCAGCGATGATAGTTTTGGCTAGTCAACGATGCGCCTGATGGTCTCGCTGATAGCGTAGCCTTGTCAGCCAACTTACAGCACTCAACGGATCGCACGTGAGTCGAAGCCATTAATGCGTTTGCTGAAGGCAGGTGGGCGGTTCCTGGTATAGAGCTGTCTCTCAGATGTACACTTTCGGAGTCAGAGAGTTATTTATATCTAGTCAAGTGCCATGCCAGCTGTCCCAGAGTACACGGCAGGGCAGCACACCGGTGTTACTCAGTAATGGAGGCCATATCCCGGGGTGACCTCCTGCAGGTGACTCACAACCTCCACCTAGCAGGTTAGGGTTCACGGATCTCTTATAAAAAAGACAAAACGACCATCTGTTTATTAACTGATTAACACGACAAAAAGAATAATAAAGTGATACTCCATAATTGTTTGAACAACTTTTAGTCCCTGGGTATATAATTATGAACTCTCATTCCTTGACACAGTCCAGCCCAGTTATATTATGATTATAGCTTAACGTTAACGACAGGCCATAACTTGTGAAGTCAAGCAGGTAACTAATGGCGGTGTGACGGCAGAGCTACGGTCATCATCCTCAACC
Source organism: Homarus gammarus (assembly GCA_958450375.1). Classification (NCBI taxonomy): domain Eukaryota; kingdom Metazoa; phylum Arthropoda; class Malacostraca; order Decapoda; family Nephropidae; genus Homarus; species Homarus gammarus. Next base: position 5,290,621 of record CAUDMG010000500.1, read on the forward strand.
TCACACCATCCTTTCTTCCTTAAATGACACAGCTGTTGACATCTTTACCGCTGCCTGACTCCCGTCTCCCCAAAATCATGTGACGGAAACAATAAGCATTCACACTTAAACACCAACAACACAACACAAAAATAATATACTGAAATAAATACAAAACTAAACACAGATACAGATAAAATAACCACATTAATAAACAAAGAATTAAGGCTCGTGAAATTTTACCTGTGACTACCAACTAGAATAGATTTTAGACCTACACGAATGATCTAGAAGCGTTAGAGACCCACACGAATGATCTAGAAGCGTCAAAACAGTACTGTGTGTGAGGGGTTACACCACGAGCCTACCTGCACACCAATTAAGGTAAACATTGCTGAAGAAACTCCTCAAATTCATTCACTTGAGATATTGTTCCTCTTAAACCCCGACAACCCAAACGCCAACACCCCGAACCCCGACAACCCAAACGCCAACACCCCGACAACCAAACGCCAACACCCCGAACCCCGACAACCCAAACGCCAACACCCCGAACCCCGACAACCCAAACGCCAACACCCCGAACCCCGACAACCCAAACGCCAACACCCCGACAACCCAAACGCCAACACCCCGAACCCAAACACTCCGATCAACCAACACTCCGAACCCCGACAATCCGAACCCCCAACACTCCGAGCCCCGACAATCCGAACCTTAAATATAAAAAGAATGTAAGAGTAGGAAAAAACAAAGAATGAAAAGAGGAGAAACGAGAAAATAAAAGAGGAATAATACAAAGATGAGGAGGTAGAGTGAGGTAGGAGAGATAGAGTCGACCATCCAACAAGACTACCAACACCACCCATTACACCCCCGCCCCTCACCCCCCCCCCCCTCCCACGACCTCATCCACATAACGTTAATTGGCTGTTCGCTAGCTTGTGGGGGGAGGAGGGGGTGGATTTTAGTGCCCGCCTTAATCAGCAGGTGATAGTTAAAGAGATAATTACACCTTGGACCCCCCTCTCCCTCCCCCCCCCCACCTCCAGGGACCCTCGCCGGCTACTGAACAACACATTATTATCATAGTCTTTTTCATTGGTATTATTTTTACTGAGGCGAAACTTTAGTGGATTTGACACTCCACCGCTGCTAAATTACCCATGAGTGTATTATACTTCATCAGAGGACCGCTAGAGTACGTAGAGGGGGGGGGGGGAGGAGACAGAGGTAAGGTGGGGAAGGTAGGGTAGGGGAGGTAAGGAGGGGAAGAAATAGGGGTAAGGAGGGTGAGAGGAGGGAGGGGAGGACTTGAAAGGACCTCTAGCTACACAAACCAGATCAGAAACAAAACAACAATAAAATAAAAAATATTCGTCAAAAATTAATCTTTCTTCACTGCAGAGGCGGCAACGAGTAAAGTGGATTCTAAGATTTCGTCAATTTTTTTTTATCGTCTCCTCAAGGCAGCCAGAACTCACGGTAGATCCTCAAGGCAGCCAGAACTCACGGTAGATCTTCAAGGCAACCAAAACTCACGGTAGATCCTCAAGGCAACCAGAACTCACGGTAGATTCTCAAGGCAACCAGAACTCACGGTAGATCCTCAAGGCAGCCAAAACTCACGGTAGAAAACAGGTAATTGGTCGGCAGAGCTTTTTTTTTTTATCTCTTATCTTAATGAACTTTGTATTCATCAGCCGTGGATAATACGCAGTAGAGTAGCTGACAGAATATCATTGTTATAATGGTATCGTAGAGTTATTGTCAAAGGTGAAATAAATAACCCCGTGAAAAATATTCTCTTGAGATCTCTTCCGTTCATAAGGGTCTTACAGTGAAGGAGACGGTAGCGAGCACTTGGAGAGCCACGGTGCCAGCTGCCACCATTGTCTCACTACCCCTCCACTTTACAGGTTGTTGTCCATAAGAGGCTCTCGTCCGGCCCATCAAGGATACCCGGCTCCTCCCTCCTTCTTAACAGCGCCAGATAAGACACGAGAGAAAAAAAAAAGACCCACACACCCACACCGCCTGGTTTATGGCGTCAGAAGCCCCCAGACTGAAAAAGTTCTCCTGGGAAGACAACAATTATAATCCAGGGTGTTGGTGCTGCAGGTGGGAGGTGAGCGACCACTTCCAGTTGCATGGTGGAGGGAGGGGAAGACAACCACCCCTCCCCCTCCCACAACTCCTGGCTCCCTGCAAGGTTCCTCCAACACACCGCTACCTGCCCCATGCTATCCGCCTCATCTCTAAAAGCCACAAATGCTACGCCTCAACCTCCTAACCTCAGCGTGTGGGGAGGCCGAGGGACGACGGGAGGCCAGTAAACAGTCTTCTCCCATGACAGCCGCGACCACAACACTCCCAAGATTGAAAGTCCCTTCTTGCAGAGAGGGGGGGGGGGGGGGGGGACCTCGCTCTCTTTTTATTTGTGTGTGTGTGTGTGTGTGTGTGTGTGTGTGTGTGTGTGTGTGTGAGTGAAGTATTCTTACGTCGGAGAGCAGACCACCGCCTGTTGTCTGTTAGTTCACCCTATGGAGATTCTCGAGTCACTGAAGTTAAAAGAACCAACAATAAAATCTGACAGAAAAAACATAACAACTGCGGAAGAGAGTATGTACAGTAAAGAAGTACAAGGATAACTATAAAACTATGTACACCTAACAACACAACCCCATAAAACAGAGAGAGAGACAAATGAGGGGATGATTTCATGTAGTGAGAAGGCAGAAGGGAAATTTGAGAGAAAAAAAAAAATCCTAAGGAAATCAAAACACCAGTGAAAAGAATAGCACAAGGGAAAGGTCCAGCAGAGGAATAAGGTCAATGATTATGGAATATGGGGAGGAGAAAACAAAAGAGCATCGTACTAAAAGTGTGTTAGATGGCATGAAAAACAAAAGAACAGCGTACAACAACCACCACACCCTCCCTACACCCTCACACCCTGCCTACACCATCCACCACACCCTCTTTACACCAAGACACCCTCCCTACATCCCAAAACACCCACCAAACCACGCTTCACCTCCACAACACCGACTACACCTTCCCTACACATCCACTACACCCTCCCTACACCTCCACCAACCCCCCACAACACCAACCAAACTCCCACCACACCCCATAACACCCACCTACACCCCACTACACCTAAGCATGCTGAACCAATACTATGCTTATTAGCTGCCTGATTTTCTAAGTATCTCGTCCATCTTGAAGGGGCAGGCTTTGTATATGTAAGTGACTGAATATGTATACATATCCGCGTCGGTATACATATACATGCTGTATGAGGTACCGAGGGCGGCTCCTTCTCCTTTGTTTTCCTCTACGTGGTGGTAGTGGGTGATAGTGGTGGTTGGTAGTGGGTGATAGTGGTGGTTGGTAGTGAGTGATAGTGGTGGTTGGTAATGGGTGATAGTGGTGGTGGTAGTGGGTGATAGTGGTGGTTGGTAGTGGGTGATAGTGGTGGTTGGTAGTGGTGGTTGGTAGTGGGTGATAGTGGTGGTGGTAGTGGGTGATAGTGGTGGTTGGTAGTGGGTGATAGTGGTGGTTGGTAGTGGGTGATAGTGGTGGTTGGTAGTGAGTGATAGTGGTGGTTGGTAATGGGTGATAGTGGTGGTGGTAGTGGGTGATAGTGGTGTTGGTAGTGGGTGATAGTGGTGGTTGGTAGTGGGTGATAGTGGTGGTTGGTAGTGGGTGATAGTGGTGGTTGGTAGTGGGTGGTTGTGTGGGTGATTGTGGTAAGTGGTTGTTATTGTTGGTGGTGGTGATAGTGGTGGTGTTAAAAGATAGATGGTTAGGTGGCTGGTGGTCGACTTTTCCCTCCACCACAGACAGAAAGAAAGAAAGATTGAAAGATAATAAAATAAATACAAACAAAGTAGTCATATAAATATACACTTAACTCAGCGTGTACTTAGACAACACACACTGTATATACCAATACCATGTACCTAGAGACTGTAGGTATACAATTACTAATCTACCGAGGCAGTGCAGGTACATAAACAACGGTAAATAAACAGACCCAAACAAAGAAGCTCGGTAGATCACTCGGTAAGTTCTGATTAGCTGTAACTTATCACGTGAATAAATGCAAATGGCAGGAGTTCTTGGGAGAGAGATCAAGGAAAAGTTTCAAGATTTTAGGTGCAAGGTGTTAGTGTGGTGCAAGGTGTTAGTGTGGTACAAGGTGTTAGTGTGGTGCAAGGTGTTAGTGTGGTACAAGGAGTTAGTGTGGTGCAAGGTGTTAGTGTGGTGCAAGGTGTTAGGGTGTGGTGCAAGGTGTTAGTGTGGTGCAAGATGTTAGTGTGGTGCAAGGTGTTAGTGTGGTGCAAGGTGTTAATGTGGTGCAAGGTGTTAGTGTGGTGCAAGGTGTTAGTGTGGTGCAAGGTGTTAGTGTGGTACAAGGTGTTAGTGTGGTGCAAGGTGTTAGTGTGGTGCAAGGTGTTAGGGTGTGGTGCAAGGTGTTAGTGTGGTGCAAGGTGTTAGTGTGGTGCAAGGTGTTAGTGTGGTGCAAGGTGCTAGTGTGGTACAAGGTGTTAGTGTGGTGCAAGGTGTTAGTGTGGTGCAAGGTGTTAGTGTGGTACAAGGTGTTAGTGTGGTGCAAGGTGTTAGTGTGGTGCAAGGTGTTAGTGTGGTGCAAGGTGTTAGTGTGGTGCAAGGTGTCAGTGTGGTACAAGGTGTCAGTGTGGTACAAGGTGTTAGTGTGGTGCAAGGTGTTAGTGTGGTGCAAGGTGTCAGTGTGGTGCAAGGTGTCAGTGTGGTACAAGGTGTTAGTGTGGTGCAAGGTGTTAGTGTGGTGCAAGGTGTTAGTGTGGTGCAAGGTGTTAGTGTGGTGCAAGGTGTTAGTGTGGTACAAGGTGTTAGTGTGGTGCAAGGTGTTAGTGTGGTACAAGGTGTTAGTGTGGTGCAAAGTGTTAGTGTGGTGCAAGGTGTTAGTGTGGTGCAAGGTGTTAGTGTGAGAAATTTCGTAGAAGTAATGTTTCCTTTGGTAGTCAGATCACGACGCTGTGTTCCGTTATGCCTCCTCATACTGACTGACCTTTCGTGAATATATACAGATGATGTTATATAAATATATTTTTCTCCAACTGACCTGACTGATCCCCTTTCAAGAGCTGAGGGGGGAGGGAGGGGAGGAGGGGAAGGGGGAAGGAGAGGGGGAACAAAGGGGTAAGTCTGTATTTTCCTGTTTCCTGATACGAGATGTGTTGAATGTGTAGGTGTGTCATAGGTCGCGTCCCATATTGTACAGGGTGGCGCACCATACAGACTCGGCAACACCCCAGGCAAAGGGTGTTGTCCAGTAGATAAAATATCATTTGAATACATCACCTCCACATAACAGTGACTAACAAACCACTCAGAAAAAAAAATATCGTGAAAGTTTATTCTAAAATCTTCACTTCGTAAATTGTAAACACTGTAAGCGAGTTCGTTCGTTAACCTGAGATAACGAAATAATCAACACTAAAGAGATGCATCCCACCGTATCTCATCTCGTCACTGATTGGCAGAGCTGACACACCCGAGTCGTAACACCTTCACGTGATTGGTCGCCATCAACTTCGCTTCATTTCAAAGACGTTCAACTGATGTGGGCAGCAGATAGTCTATTATGGGCGGTTGGTGGTTGACAAAACTGCTCATGGTTCTGGGATGAGGCAAGACTGTGAGGTAATTGATGTTTTAGATTATTTAACATGAAGATAACAGAGTTTACTGCAAGTGTATGTGACAGATTTAGCGCAGCTGTGTCTTGGAGGAGGCAGGGAGGGGAACAGGGAGGAAGGGAGGTGAACAGGGAGGCAGGGAGGGGTCAGGGAGGTGAACAGGGAGTCATGGAGGTGAAGAGGGAGGCATGGAGGGGGCAGGGAGGTGAACAGGAAGGCATGGAGGTGAACAGGGAGGCGTGGAGGAGGCAGGGAGGTGAACAGGGAGGCGTGGAGGGGGCAGGGAGGTGAACAGGAAGGCATGGAGGTGAACAAGGAGGCAGGGAGGTGAACAGGGAGGCGTGGAGGAGGCAGGGAGGTGAACAGGGAGGCGTGGAGGGGGCAGGGAGGTGAACTGGGAGGCGTGGAGGGGGCAGGGAGGCGAACTGGGAGGCGTGGAGGAGGCGCGGGTCCTACACAATGGTCACATATCACCACTATGTAAAGTGGCGTGCACGGTATTAATATTAATGTGGCGCGCGGGGCGTGTGTGGGGTGTCACCGCCGCGTGAGGGATTGATCCGTCCTCAATATTCACCTCACCGGCCACCTGAGGTGTGGCGCCTGTCGCCACCCCCCACCTGATGGATCAATCACCACCCAGCCCCGGCCCCTGACACGCCTCCTGCCACCACATACCCCCACACTACCACCATATCCCCCACATTATCACCACAACCCCCCAACACTTCCACCACACACCTGTCACACTGCCACCAAATACCCCACACTACCACCATATCCTCCCCAACACTGCCACCACACACCTGTCACACTGCCCCCGCAACACTATAACTATACCCGCCACATTAACACCACACTGCAACAACACCACGACCAGTACACTTACACCAAACACAACACTCGATTCCAACGTGTCTAAACTGTGTGAATCGTAAGTATGTAATTTTAACTTCTGGGACACAGGTGTATTAAGTCCACGTAACTAAAAAAAAAAATTCCACAAATCCATCCACCTGAAAAAGAAGAAGACATTTTATAACAAACTAAATGTTTTTTTAAATTTAAGAAAAAATTTAGTACTTAATTTACACTCAATATCATTATGTACACATCTGTTTCATTCTTCCTCCAGTGAATGACACAAGCCTCAGTAACTGTCTAGCGTCGAGAAGGACAGGTTGTTATGGACGGTCTTGACGAAGTGAAATAGCATTACAATATTTTCCGGGATATTCAGACATAATTACTCCCGTCATGGCATTAGTACCTGGCCTTTGAGATTACAATTTGATATTTTTGACCAGAAATAAACAACAACCTGCAAAATAAAAACAGAAATCGGACAATGAATACAACATTGACTCGCGACATAGAACCAATACGGCGTCTGGGCGGAGGTAAAAAAAAAATAAAGAAAAAAGTGACGGTCACCTTGCGTTGTTGATGTGATACGTTTAGAGCGGAGTTACTACCTAAAACAAGTTCGCTAAATTAATGAGGGTATCGCAAATTAGCGAAAGGAGGGTACAAGTTACGGTCTTGGAGATTTGCAATATGTGTGTGTGTGTGTGTGTGTGTGTGTGTGTAAGTGTGTGTGTATGTGTAAGTGTGTGTGTATGTGTGTGTGTGTGTGAGTGTGAGCATCAATTGGCTTCCAACTAGTATAATAATTTGTTGTCATTATTTTTTTTCTTAATTTAGCTATTAACTACAGGGGATAACCAGGACCTACCTGTAGCTCCTACCAGCCCACCAGCACCTACCTGTAGCTCCTACCAGCCCACCAGCACCTACCAGCCCACCAGCACCTACCTGTAGCTCCTACCAGCCCACCAGCACCTACCTGTAGCTCCTACCAGCCCACCAGCACCTACCTGTAGCTCCTACCAGCCCACCAGGACCTACCTGTAGCTCCTACCAGCCCACCAGCACCTACCTGTAGCTCCTACCAGACCACCAGGAATTCTCTCGAGGACCAGACGGCACAATCCACCCTTGATTAACACTCATTAACATTCTCCTCGTATAAACACTCGTACACAAACATACACTCACACATAATAAACTACACACAAACACACTTACATACATTCACAAACAACTGTTCTCTTAAAACACCACAACCCTTAGCCGCCAAGAAGCCCCACCCACCCGCTCCCAGATGGCATCCAAACCAGCCTATAGCCACCTGTCTATGCTAATTAGCCGCCGCCACTCAAGGGTCACCTTGCTGCTGCTGCGCCCCGACTACTGTACCATTCATGAATGAAAACATCGGCCTGGGCTCCCACTCGCTACACAGGACTGGTTCTGCTGGACATGTTTCCCTTCTTCCCTTGGTGATGGTCCGACCCTTAAATGTTGGGCAGTGACAAACCAGTTTTTAATGGTATGAATCTCGGCCTTAAACGGTGATCAGCTGTAACCCGCCTGTGTAAACCCAACCTCGTACTCTGCTTATGGCGGCGTCCTCCGGGCCGTCACCACACATCAAGGCCACCCCAGCCATACACACCACGTCTGCTGAATGGCGGAGTGAGGAGGTCTCTGGTCCAGTGGCACAGTGTGGTGAGGTACAGTGTGGTGAGAGGTACAGTGTGGTGAGGTACAGTGTGGTGAGAGGCACAGTGTGGTGAGAGGTACAATGTGGTGAGGTACAGTGTGGTGAGGTACAGTGTGGTGAGAGGTACAGTGTGGTGAGGTACAGTGTGGTGAGAGACACAGTGTAGTGAGGTATAGTGTGGTGAGAGACACTGTGGTGAGAGATACAGTGTGGTGAGAGGTACAGTGTGGTGAGGTACAGTGTGGTGAGGTACAGTGTGGTGAGAGACAGATACAGTGATGAGAGACATACTGGAAATAGAGAGACGATAATCAGATATAGGGAAGACGAAGAAAGTGAGTTATTTCTCACGTTCCCTTACCTCACTCATCCTATTTATCTCTCATCACTTTCTCTCTGTTTTGACTTACACACACACACACACACACACACGCACACACGCACACACACACGCAAACACACACACGCAAACACACACACGCACACACACGCAATAGTGGTGGGAATACACTCCACATTTTCCTGACAACTGTGGTAGGTCAAGAGCAGCAGCTGTAGTGTAGTAATAATGTGGTATATGTCAGGTCATGAGGCACACGTCCCTGTAAGGTGAGCGCCCAGCCAGCGTAGAAATCAATTGTTCTCGGTTCGTGAGGTTGTGACAGCGAGAGGTGTTGGTACTGTACGAGACTCAAGAGACTATGGAAAATATTCTTAAGTTGAAACATTACCCTAAGTTGCTGTAAGGTTAAAACTAAACCATAAACGACTTTCCTGGCGTAACATTAAACAGCAGAGAACGTGGCCATATTTTGTTTTACCCTAACTTCACTTTATCTCCCTATTAAATTAATTCATTCACATTCTTAGTCGAGAAAAACAACAGATGATCACATTTATTGGCAGCAGCTGTGTCCAGCCACCCAGCTGACGGTTGACATAGCTGTTGGTCGTCTGACAACACCCAGGTGGGGAGGTGTGGCACATCAGTGTTTGTACAATATGAACATAAGATAAGTACTGACAAAGCTTCCCCGTCACCACAAACACAGCCGGACAGTCGTCGCCAACTCCTGCACCGCAAACAACGACATTAACATTATGGAATCTTAACAAAGTCATTCAGCTGACTCAGTTCCTCTCAACATCGGGCTCAGTTGTCAAATTAAGTGACTCGACAACAATTTAGACTCAAGAATTGCTGCCTTAATCTGGAATTGTGTTTCTCTAAGCGGGTGCATCACCTGCAGGATGTGACCTGCATCACGTGGCTGGCCGCAGCTCGCTCGCTGAATACCTAACAGACACAACCTGGCGCGCTGTATCTCCTCCAGTGTAGCACAAATACTCTGGTGCCTCCTGGGGCCTCAAGTGCTCCTTACAACTAATGGCGCTTTGTCCATACTCTCACAAGCCACAACTCTCTCCGTTCCTCGACACACTTTAGATCTGCTTCTATACGATAGTAAAATCAAAGTGGCAGTAAAAAGAGCCCCTTAAACCTGTAGGGGGACACAACGTTAAAATAAATCCTATATAACTTTACCTCCGCCTAGGGCACAACACACGACACTAAGACCTTCCTACTACAGGCACCGGTACTGTTGGAGAGACTTTATGTCGAGGCTATTACTCTATCGCCAGAGATGTTTTCCACTGGTCTATAAGGGCAAAAAAGAAACAAAAAACCTTGTGTGTTGTGTGTGAGGTATGTGGCTGGAGGCTCGTGTGGTGGGGCCTCCTGGACAGAGGTGTGGGTGTCCCAGGAATCCCAGGGAGGTCAAGTCTTACTGAGGTATTCCCACGTGAATTGAGGTGTCAGAGTGTTTAGAACGGCTTGTCCAGTAAGATGAGGTGCCTCCCTCCCTCCCTCCGTCTGCCGCTTACCCCCCCCCCCCCCTCCTCCCCTCCGTGGTGAGGGGTACGGGCTGGCGGGACCCCTACTGTTTTATTCCCATGTTTACCACAGACAGCCCGCCCCCCTCACTGTATTTTCTCCTCGCGGGGACCTCCTGTAGCCCCAGCCCCCTTACCCAGCCTCACCAACAACACCACTTAACCCCAAAAACTCAATAAGGTTCAGCATCATCCATTACTTTTCTGGTAACAGCTTAACAATCCTCGACACCACGGAACATCACAACAACTACTATGGTTTAATCTGTAACTACCCAAACCTCTCCAATAACTACCATGTCTACACTAAAGGCCTCAGTAATAACACAATGAATCAGAAAATCATTAAGTTCCTACATTAAATTTTACCCGTAATGAAATAAGGCCGAACGAATTTAAATTATTAATCATACGTATCACCCTAAGATTATCCCCAGCTTTGTTCACCTGATGATTTAAACACCTTAACGCTATCTGGGGGGGGGGGGGGGTTAGGTTAGCGTTAAGGTTGTTAATCTTAAGGTGAACTAAGCTGGGGCTAATCTTCAGGTGAACTAAGCTGGGGCTAATCTAAAGGTGAACTAATCAGGGGGACTAATCTTGAGATGAACTAAGCTGGGGCTAATCTTAAGGCGAACTAAGCTGGGGCTAATCTTCAAGTGATCCTAATCTATGGATATTGGTGTACCCGAAGCCAGGATTTTTTAAAGAAAACTGAGTTGATAAACAACGACCTACAATACCTACAATGACCTACAATACATCTACAACGACCTACAATACATCTACAGCGACCTACAATACATCTACAACGACCTGCAATACATCTACAACGACCTACAATACATCTACAATGACTTACAATACACCTACAATGACTTACAATACACCTACAATGACCTACAATGACCTACAATACATCTACAACGACCTACAATACATCTACAACGACCTACAATACATCTACAACGACCTACAATACAACTACAATGACCTACAATACATCTACAATGACCTACAATACATCTACAGCGACCTACAACACAACGATGCCATAGAGAAATCCGACTGCGAGAGAGATTTAGGAGTAATGATAAGTAGGAACCTTAAGCCAAGTAAACAATGTGTTTTTGCTCGTAACAAGGCTAATAAAGTACTTGGGTTCATACAAAGGAGTGTTAGTTACAAGACTAGCGAGGTCATCCTAAAACTGTATCTTGCTCTTGTGAGACCACACCTGGACTACGCAGTTCAGTTCTGGTCACCGTATTACAGAATGGATATAGAATCCTTGGAAAGAATTCAGAGGAGAATGACAAGACTAATCCCGGGCATTAGGAACCTTGAGTATAGACTATAGAGACAGGCTAAAGCATCTAAATTTGTACTCCCTCGAGAGACGTAGAGCGAGGGGCGACCTGATAGGTGTATAAGTGGAAGGCAGGGCTAAACAAAGGGGACATTGCAAAGGTACTCAAACTATCCAACCAGGAGCGAACCCGTAACAATGGTTTTAAATTAGATAAATTTAGATTTAGGCGTGAAATAGGTAAACACTGGTTTGGAACAGAGTAGTGGATGAATGGAACAAGTTACCAAATATCATCATTAACTCGAATACGCTGAATAGCTTCAAACATAGGTTGGATGCTTATATGAGCAATAAGGGTTGGGTGTAAACGCGACTGCCCAGTATGGGCCAATAGGCCCGCTGCAGTTTCCTCCATTCTTATGTTCTTATCTACAGCGACCTACAACACATCTACAGCGACCTACAATACATCTACAACGACCTACAACACATCTACAGAGACCTACAATACATCTCAGACCTCAACAACAACAAATATCACACGGGCTTCAGAAATTACAAGTTATACCTAAAAACAAAAGCAAAAAATACCAAAACTAAAAGCAATCTCAGTAAGTGTAATAAGAGAAGATGAGAAGAAAACAATAAAACAAATAAGATGTTTTTTTCTTTTAGGAATAACAAAAACAAAAGAAAAATGGCAGCAATATACAAAAGCTTAAAAAAAATCTTTGTAAATACAGTAAAAAGAAAAGTACAATAAGAAACAAAAGTTATAGGTGAAAGATAAACTAGAATGTGTTTGTAATATGTCTCAACCCCCGAGTGAATCAGAAGGAAAAATTATGTAGTTAACTGTAAAATGATCGATTGTGGTGAGCAAGATTCTTCATAATTGTGATAGTGAGGAGCCATGATACTTCCCTTCACCATACATGACACCAGAGGAGGATAGATGACACCCCCCTTTCACCATACAAAGGAAATATCAAAGCTTCAAAAGAACTCTGACCGGGCAAACAGACGGACTGAAGCACACATGAGGAGACAAACAAACACTCACCTTCTCTAACCATATTTATGACGGGGATAAAAAAGACGACAGACTTTTTTTACACTCGAAACCTCATCAATGAAAACTGAGCTTTTGTCTTAGCGAAAGCCTGAGTTGCTGTGCTGAAAACCCAAATCGACAAGAACCTGTAGCGAGACGAGCCAGGAGGCGAGGCGAGGGAGTCTTTCCAGCATGACAAGCCTCTATGGTCTCGCTAATCGATGGTCACGCCCTTGGACCAGGCGCGTCCACATGGCGCTAATGGGACTTTGATAAATGACAAAAGTCTTCCGCGTCAGTGACCGCACAACGTGGCAGAAGTAACTCTCCTGTCTGGTTCAATGAAATTCCAAAACATAGCTGCTAACCTTCCCTCCGTATTCCCCCCTGTCACTGTGGCATGCGTGTAGCAGTTGTAAAGTGAATGTGGAGAATACCTCAGAACACATAAGGGAGTCAGGCACATCAATTAGATATAACCTCTTAGTTAAACAATGTAAAGAACTTCATTATAAAGTCAAGAGTGTCGTCTTCCTGTCAACTTGATATCTTAATAAACAGAGACAACACAACATAGTAAGTCCATGTGATGACGACTATAAAACTGAGAGATTTACACCGTGAATCACATGTCAACAATAACAAACTGTGAAAATAACAACACACATAGAAGGGGTAAAGACTGAAACACGAACCTGAAATAACACAATAACAAAGATGAATCAGCTCCAGTACGATTCCAAGCATTAAGTAAACAAACATAAATAAACCAATTAAACCATGAAAGTTTTATTCTCGTCAGGAGCCAACAGGACTACAGGGTACAATCATCTTCCCAAATTGAAACAGCAGCAGAAAAACTGGATCACCACCCGACCGAGAAACTCAAGACACTCCGAGACCTTACAAGGACCTCTGATATCGAACACATCTGGAAACTCACTCAAGCTTACAATATCTAACGTGACTGGAGCATCATTATAACTTGGAACACCATAGCCCCAAAAGCACCATAACCTCAGGAGCATCACAACCCCAGGAGCATCATAACTCCAGGAGCACCACAACCCCAGGAGCATCATAACTCCAGGAGCATCATAACTCCAGGAGCATCATAACTCCAGGAGCACCACAACCCCAGGAGCATCATAACTCCAGGAGCATCATAACTCCAGGAGCACCACAACCCCAGGAGCATCATAACTCCAGGAGCATCATAACTCCAGGAGCACCACAACCCCAGGAGCATCATAACTCCAGGAGCATCATAACTCCAGGAAGCATATTAGCGTTGCAAAAATATGAGAAGAAAGCATCATTACCTGCAAGAGTCAACTATCTTATTAAAGGACAAATAATTGGATGAACAAATACACAAAAACAACAACAAATAAACAAGAGAATTTTAAGAACCAACAAAAAAAAAATCACTAAATAAAGATTCGGATAAATAGATAAATGAATAAATTTATTAACAAGCAATGAGATAAAAGATCTTCCTTGGATCACGACTCCAACCCCGTGTTCACAGTTCACTACAAACCTCTCGTGTTAATGCTTTACAAGTTTGTGTTGGGGGGTCAGCAGTGCCGCCAGCGTCCGAGGCCGTTGAGAACGCCCTGTGTACCTCCATAAAGAGAAGTTCTCCGGGTGGAATGTTCTCCCAGAAAATCTATAACCTTATCTTGTCCCATTCATAAGACCAATCTGATCTACACCTTCTCTCCTCCCTCCCTCACCCGCCGTGTCCTGCCTGGGGGCCTGCCACTGACACAACCACCCGTCACTGTTTCCTTACACACACACACACACACACATTTTTTTCCCGGTTTCTCCCAACTCACTGTAAATTTGCCTTTCTGAGAGAGAGAGAGAGAGAGAGAGGACAATAACACTTCCAGTACGTCAAACTTCCCCTGAAACAAACAATTTCCCCTTAAACCACAAGCTCTAAGCCTCTCCCCTCCCTCCTCACCACCTCTCACTCGAACCATCACCAATTTTTTTAACCCCCATTGATACCACCCATGAATTTACCTTCCCCATGGCCACCCCTAGTCTCATTATCCCCATCGCTAATACATATATAAATATTAATCTCCAGCCGTCACCTAACTCTCGCCAAAACACCAAGAAAAATCGTGGCCAATTCCCATATCAGCATCAGTGACCACGAGCCTAAAATTATATTCTCTCTCTCTCTCTCTCTATTGTCGTGTTGGTCTCTCTCTCTCTCTCTCTCTCTCTCTCTCTCTCTCTCTCTCTCTCTCTCTCTGGGTCATTATTGTGTATATTATTGACAACAGGGAAACTAACCTAACCTAACCTAACCTAACCTTGAACAAAAAAAAAATATATATACATAATTCTTACAACAACGTGACAGGTTCAGACAGCACAACAAAATGACATAACCAAATATTATACTACTAACCTAACTTAACCTAACCAGAATAAAAGATTAAAAATATATAATCACTTGAAATATTGATTTATCTTTCAATATTTTAAGATAATCCAAAGTAAATTTTATAATCTAGATGTAGTACACGTGATGAGAATAACACACATACACACACATATTTATATAGAGTTAAGAACCAAACTCACCTGGGGACCAAAAGGTGAGTTAGTGGTATGAACACTTATGAACCGTGAACACTTTAGTCATGAACACTTATGAACCGTGAACACTTTAGTCATGAACACTTATGAACCGTGAACACTTATGAACCGTGAACACTTTAGTCATGAACACTTATGAACCGTGAACACTTTAGTCATGAACACTTATGAACCGTGAACACTTTAGTCATGAACACTTATGAACCGTGAACACTTTAGTCATGAACCTCACTCACATAAGTAACATCTTTACTTTTAAGACACAATGTTACTTAAGAATCAAAAAGTTCCTTAATTGATACAACTTAAAAAACAAGACAACCACTTATGAACCAGTGTGTGTGTGTGTGTGTGAGTGTGTGTGTGTGTGTGTGTGTGTGTGAGTGTGTGTGTGTGAGTGTGTGAGTGTGTGTGTGTGTGTGTGTGTGTGTGTGAGAGTGTGAGTGTGTGTGTGTGTGTGTGAGTGTGTGTGTGTGTGTGTGTGTGAGTGTGAGTGTGAGTGTGTGTGTGTGTGTGTGTGTGTGTGTGTGTGTGAGTGTCATACGAACGCGCGATAAATATATTAAAAAATAACCAAACACAAATTACCATTACTTACCTCCTGGGGGAAACGTTTCTTGTACACAACACAAACGTTCTCGCCACAAACGTTCGATGATGACAGAGACTCGGGTGGAACACTGGAGGTTAATATCACCACCAAACGCTGTCACAAATCTCTAAAGTGAAAGTTTATTTTGAGTGTTACTGGAGGTGGTTTAGGTAGTATATGTTCTCACGGCGCCGGACGGGAAACAACTGATTATCATCTCACCGACACCGACCCAAGCCAAGACTGAGCCTTGTTAGCTTGGAGAGTTGTTGAACCAACCAATCACCGTCGACTATCCTCGTGAGCCCGCCGCCGGCTCCACCAATAAGCGGTGACAGACACGTCGGAACATTGATGATCGCGGCCCTCCCGTCGCGGCCACCTCTGCCCCTGCCCTCTTCCACCCCCCCTCCCCCCCTCTCTCTCTCTCTCTCTCTCTCGTCCATGCTGCCTCCTCCCCCACTCCTTGCCCCTCCACCACCACCCCTTACCCCTCCTCCCATACCTGCTGACACCCTCTCTACCTGCTTCTTACGCCATCTCCAACCCACCTGCTAACAGCTTCCCTCTACCTACTTGCCAAGATAGCAGTCATGCCATTCTCTGTCATAGCAGGTGTACCAACCGCCCACAAACACCAATCAACGTCTTCTATTTACTATAGATACAGGTAAACTATTCTAATTGGCAAACACTTAACATAAACTAAAATGCAAGTGCTCTTTATAACCAACACACACACACACACACACACACAGGCACGCGAAGAAATGCCACATACCCACATCAAGATCCCGAACAATGTACTGTCACGAGGCATAAGTCACTCAGGACACACACATACACACTGGTATGCTGGCCAATAGGTACAGTAGTTCCACCAGAGATAAATACTCCGAGGGGGAAGGCTGCTGGACCTGTGTGAGGGGGGGGGGGGGAGAGGATTTATGTGAGGATATGAGGAAGGGATGGATCTATGTGAATATATGTGAGGGAGGGGTGGATTCATGTGAGGATATGGGGAGGGATGAATCTATGTGAATATATGTGAGGGAGGGGTGGCTCTATGTGAGGATATGATGAAGGAATGAATCAACATCACGTCAACAAGGGGCCAGTCAAGCTAGACTACATCTCTGTAAATGGATCATTAAAGAAGCCATTACAAGGAAGTCACTGGGAACTAAGCATATCTTCTTATCTTTCTTATCTGAGACGTTGACCCGGGAAAGAGGTCATCACTAGAGGCGATAAGAGACCTAGAGGTGAACAGGTCAGTAGTATTTAGTGAGACCTTACGAGTAGCATTTTAATAGATAGTTTTTTTGGGGGGGAAATAGAAGATGAAATATTAAGATGTGTATTGATATACAGAAGTTGATAATACTGTTACTTAAAGGCAATAGGCGTGAGGTCTTGTATGTCTGTCAGGGAGGATTTGAGTTAATGAAGAGATAAAGGTGTTTAAATTTACGGGTTCTGATCATTTAGGATAATACCAGTTTTACATAAGGGTAAAACATTATCATTCACATTTCTATTCGATAAATATTCATCAGGTTGATATGTAGTTAATCACAGCCATCTACCATCTTGCTACACACAACACAGGAGGTGAGTACTAGTAAAATAACACGAGTTTACCCTTTAAATTGTTATTCCTTTACAGAGAACGTTAGGGATCCCAGGTACAGTTGGCAGACCTGTATGAACATTTGTGACCACCGATACTAAATGAGCAGTAAACCCCCCTCCCCTCTCCTCCTTCTCCCCCCTTATTACCACCTCTACTATCACCAACCCCCTTCCCCCTTCCCCCTTCCCCCTCACCCATCTCCTTTTCATCATTTAGTTTTGTGGGTGAAAATAAAATAACTGTGTCTAACTCCCACTCTAGACTGTAAGGCCCACACAGTCAGTAACCGAGGACCACATTCAGTCTATTATCAAGTGTCCTCCTCCTTCTATCCACACCCTACCCCTCCTGTCCCTTCCAAGCTAACCCCCCACCACACCACCCATTCTCCTACCATCCACCACCACCCCAACACCACCCCACCCTCGCATGATTTGTCCCCAGGAATGACAATAGCATCATTAAACACCGTACAACAACCACTGAGATACATACCTCACATTATTTGCATCCACACTCTCCCCCCCCCCGAACCCACCCCCTTCCCCCCCCCCCACACTAGGACACAATTCTCTAAGCTTCGTCTGGTAGATAATTCCCTCACCTGGAGACGTGAGAGACACTTCAAATACATTGACTTAAATTCGAGTGTAACAGGATGTGAGAAAATGAGATCCAAATTGCACTGTGACTGTACTATAAGGCTAAATAAGGTGTCTTTTCCCCAGTTCAGATTTAGTGTTGACGAACGAATCATTGAGGTAGACGAAGGTAAAAGGTAGAAGTCCGATCAGAACCTCTCTCTCTCTCTCTCTCTCTCTCTCTCTCTCTCTCTCTCTCTCTCTCCTGTGGGCTCCGATTCTCAAAACTCTCGGTCAGATAAATGCTTCCTCGTAGCTAAAGTTGTGTGAGAATGTATCTTAACTAGTTGATTCTTAATAGCACATCACTAACGACCAGAAATAGCAAAACACTGAATTCGGAGACAAAATCGAAATGTAAAGTTATTTTTTTCTCTTCAAGATTATTTACTGAAATTTTTGTCCTAGTGTGAATTGAATGTATTTTTATCGTGGTTTAATAGTGTAGCGATAAGCACCAAATTTAAATGTAATAAACTAAGCAAAGATTATATTACCGATTTACGAGACAAAACTATTTATTGCATTTAAAGCCAATTCTTATTTAATTTCGTGTTATTATTGCATTTTAAGGTTAGGTTAGGTTTATATTGGACAATGTAGGTGTGTGTGTGTGTGTGTGTGTGTGTGTGTGTGTGTGTGTGATTTCCATGCAGGAGAATAGACAGGGTAGATATTTTTTTTGTCTTTGTTTATTGGTGTTAATTAATTTAATTCAAATACGTCCATCGATAGGTAAGATTAATACCACTACCAACTACCAACTCCCTCACCACAACCACCTCCCTCACCACAACCACCTCCACTATTACCACTACCACCGCCACTCTCACCACCACAACCACCATCAACACCCTCACTAACACCACAAGCACCACCACTACCACCAACACCGCCTCGAGCAGGTAGGTGGCGGCACCAACACACGGCTCGTAAACTTTAGGTTAACATACCTGACGGAGCTACGCCATGGTACCTGTAGGATGATGCCTGGTGGAGGATGATGCCTGGTGGAGGATGATACCTGGTGGAGGATGATGCCTGGTGGAGGATGATGCCTGGTGGAGGATGATACCTGGTGGAGGATGATGCCTGGTGGAGGATGATGCCTGGTGGAGGATGATGCCTGGTGGAGGATGATGCCTGATGGAGGATGATGCCTGGTGGAGGATGATGCCTGGTGGAGGATGATGCCTGGTGGAGGATGATACCTGGTGGAGGATGATACCTGGTGGAGGATGATGCCTGGTGGAGGATGATGCCTGGTGGAGGATGATGCCTGGTGGAGGATGATGCCTGGTGGAGGATGATGCCTGGTGGAGGATGATGCCTGATGGAGGATGATGCCTGATGGAGGATGATACCTGGTGGAGGATGATGCCTGGTGGAGGATGATGCCTGGTGGAGGATGATGCCTGGTGGAGGATGATGCCTGGTGGAGGATGATACCTGGTGGAGGATGATACATGGTGGAGGATGATACATGGTGGAGGATGATGCCTGGTGGAGGATGATGCCTGGTGAAGGATGATGCCTGGTGGAGGATGATGCCTGGTGGAGGATGATAACTGATGAAAGGTGAAGGATATAATATGAAGTCAGAGGATTTCCACCAATGATATCCAGGGCTGCTCGGATAACGAGAGCTGCTAGGGTAACGAGGGCTGCTAGGGTAACGAGGGCTGCTAGGATAACGAGGGCTGCTAGGATAACGAGGGCTGCTAGGATAACGAGGGCTGCTAGGACAACGAGGGGTGTTAGGATAACGAGGGCTGCTAGGATAACGAGAGCTGCTAGGATAACGAGGGTTGCTAGGATAACGAGAGCTGCTAGGATAACAGAAAGATACGAGGGGAAATAGGGATATACTAGGATAACTGAAATCCATGTTTGGGTGAATGCTATTATATCGATTTTTTTCTGTACACATCGGCGATTTTATTCATTTTATTTCTCATACTTGTTCCCGTTCACATAGTAGACATTTTAGTCGTGATCTGAGTCCCTTCTCACTTAACCTAACCTAACCTAACCTAACCTAACCCAAAACAATGACTGTTATGTTTGTTCTCCCCGTAATAAATTATTTACTGTGTGTTTACTAAGGTGTTGTAATGTGTGTGTGCGTGTGTGTGGGTTATTAGACGCATATATCGATCACTATAACAAATACGCAGAGGTTTATGGGTTGAATGTCACGTGAAATCTTGAGAGACAATGTGAAGATCAGGCTACAGGTAAGGTAAGGTAAGGTAAGGTAAGGTAAGGTAAGGTAAGGTTAGGTCAGGTAAGGTAAGGTAAGGTTAGGTCAGGTAAGGTAAGGTAAGGTAAGGACAAGACTCGTAGGGTTGATTAGTGGAAATTAAAGCAGAGTTAAAGTGTCATTATTTATTAGTAGTAGTTTGTATTTGTAAGAGAAGGAAAAGTTATCAGTGGAATCGTGGTCACTAACGACAGTCTGGGTTTTTGTAGGAAATTTTTTTATATATACGTTCCTTCTGTCTTCAATATCAAGCATAAATATGTGAATTGTCCATTAACACCAATTCCTTTTATTTCCTATCCACTATCCTCATCCCATTCCTTTCTATCCCGCTACATATCATAACCTCTATCTTTAATATTTGTTCACATCCTAACCCCTATTCTCAAAACTCTCCTGCCGAAGTTTTGCACTTTTCTCTACTGCGCCTCCTTCTGTTATGACAAATACTAGCGATAAAAACAGTAGCTCCCATAACACCTGTTGATCTCACTCAGTACATTATACACCACCACGTAGACTGAGGAGGCTGTAATGGTGGCCCTCAATGTGAACCAACTCATCAAACTGTTTGGTCACGAGGAATGTTAACTATCTTATCTACTGTAGTTTAAACCCCTTCATGCATCCTCTCCATCTGTATATCACATCTGGATCTATCATGCCTTCTATTGATTCATAAAGATATTATATACTGTTTGCCATTACCCTACAAGAACCTTCACTTGGGTGTGTTCCTTTCACTTACACGAATGTAAAGTGTTCACGAGTGTTCAATGTTCCTGACGTCTTGTAGGCTGCTGTTCTCTATAGTTTGTTCTACAAGATAAACTCCCTCTGTAG
This sequence comes from Homarus gammarus, assembly GCA_958450375.1. NCBI lineage: Eukaryota > Metazoa > Arthropoda > Malacostraca > Decapoda > Nephropidae > Homarus > Homarus gammarus. The sequence goes on from CAUDMG010000500.1 coordinate 5,311,718, forward strand.
TTTTACCTCTTATGTCACCGCCTGCCTTGACACATGGCCACTCTGCCGCCTCACCTCTCAACACCTTCGCCACCTCACTGCTACTGCCGAAGGTCTACAAGTCTTCCCCACAAGTCTTCTCTCTCTCTTTATCGGCTGACATGATCAACGCAGATCTTACAGTAGCATACAAGGTGCCTGGTTGTGAAGGTCTTATAGGAATTAATAAAGGTGTTGTCCTGGAATGAAGGAGATCATTGTGGTAATAGTAAACACGCGGTAATGATCTATGGCTCACACACACACACACACACAGAGGCCGTGTCGTTGCCTCACCAAGAGCACAGTCCCTCCAGCCTCTCTCCTGCTGTTTTATTTCCATATTTTGTACATTAGGCCCACCGCTCGTCCAGTCTGGTCCAGCCCCCTGGCCACCCCCGCGTCCCGCTGATGGCCATGGCTTCCCTACCACCCAGCCTCGATATCTTTTTCCCTTCATTTCAATTTTCATGATAAGAATCTTTTAACATGAAAAGTTAAAGATAAATATTAAATAAAATACAATATATCTATACCAGGAAAATTAAAGCTTTCCTCCTTTGACAATCAAACTGAAATTAATTGATTTATTGATTATTTCTTTCATTAGAATAGTTGTTGTTTATGGCAACATTTGTATATTAATAGTCACTTTACTTAATGTGTGATAATGAACACCTTAATGATATGCAGTTCATCTTGTATTATTTATCAACTAGGACTTAACCCACTTAATTTACCTCACCTCCTGACGCCACTCCGTAATTTATCTTAGGCCAAAGTCAAGGTCGGATCAGTGGAAACGGAGATTTTTGTCCCCTCGGCAGTGACGAAGGGTCCGCTAAGAATTTTAATACGATTGCGCGATTTTGAGGCCCAGTGGGGAACTTTGGGGGGGGGGGGGGTGGTGACCGAGACTGACACAAATACACCCAGTCATAATGTTGACACGCACTCACACGCCTCAGCGGCACACCTACGATCAACAATGCAGCTACAAGTTGGGATGAATGAACCTACCCCGTGATGTTTAGAAGGTATCGTCAGCGTCGCACACACACACTATAGAACACTATTTTATTTCGAGTTTTATTTCACAGCCGTTCATAAACACTTATAAATATTTAATTAGTCTAAAAATCATATACTCTATTACTCTAACTATTACAAAAAACAAGTAACAGCATTAGTGAATCTCTCTTGGCATAAATGTGTTTTTTTTTCTTTGGCGGGAAACTCGTCGCCGTGAAGGATATTCCCGCCAAATTTAGATAAGTCTTTTGTTTTGGTGGAGACTTTACAACCGACACGAGCTGATGTGGCTTACGGTTGACTGTCCCGGGAATAAATGTGGCAGATGGCATGACACAATATGACACTATACGACATATGACACTTCTAAAATATGGTACCGATTATTTAATATACGGCGGTGTCTTTGTGTTTACTTATGAATAATACTCATACTTGGCAGCTAATACTGACTGGTAGTGAGGTAGTTGGTATATGACATTATCATCAAATAACACTAACAAACCCTATGTCATATATGACGCGATACATGACACAACGCGAAGTCTAATACCTGATATATAATTATTTATCACATGACACGATTTAGGAGTCACACTGACCTCACATATGACACTAACTGACACATTATAGTATCTGAACATAAAGGTGACTGACACATATGACACATGATATTGTATGATTCATAAAACAGTACTATGACACCAACCGACACACAAATACTTAATAGAAGACACAGCAGTTTGACAAATGACAATTTGCAGTAGTGTCAAAGAGTATGGTGTTGTTCACCACATAATATATGACACCCTTGAACGTCAGCTACTTGAACCACATGACACTATTTGATGCTTGCTATTAGCACCTGGCAACATCTGACACCAGCTCCTGACAAAACACAAATATCTATCTGAAAATGACACCGTTATATAAGACTCATGATGCTATATGACACACGACAATGATTTAGATCATAACCATCTGACACGACAGTAATATGGGACAAGATAGTATCTGACACGATAACGAGGGATGATCATATATGGCACACGACACTGACACACCGTATACATTGCACCGTGTCATAAAACTCCAAATGATGTATTATTATAGTGGGTCTGGGCAAGTTGTCTCTCCTTGTAGTGAGGTAAACATGGGGAGAGGGAGGGAGGATGGGGGGTGGGAATGAGGAAGTGTGTGAGGGAGGGTAGGAGGGTAAGAGGGAGGGAGTGAGTGAGGGAGGGTAAGAGGGAGGGAGGGAGGGAGGGAGTGAGGGAAGGAGGGAGGGAGGTAGAGGTCCCAGCAGTGAGACACAACAAGCACTAGTGGGGGACACATCACAACACCCCACACACAGTACTGTTCTCACCTGACAAAACAGCTTATCCCAGGTCGACTCGTTCTTTGATTATGGTATTAAATGTTCCTCTAAACACTGATATATTTAAGCCCGACGAGAATAAGATGATGGTTTAATGGGTGTTGGTTGAGCCTTTGTTGGTCGGTGAGGTGTGGTGGTGGTGGTGGTGAGCCTCGGGGCCGCTAAGAATTATGGGATCATGATGCGCCACATTTTATCATAATGCGGTCATCACACGTATGTTCACCTCCTGCATGTCTCATACAATACTTACTATTTGGGTCCAACTTAGATCAGAGACAAACAACTACTCTATATTACTATAATGATCACAGCGAAAACATAAAACAAGGCAATGTTGGACACCATTGAATTTTAGACATAGATGACCTATTTTTTTTGTCTTCACCATTACTCGTAAATAATAACTTCTTGATGCTTTCCACAGCGTCTTATGCGTGAGGAAGATAGGAGAAGAGAGGGGAGGTGTGGATGAGGAAGAGGAGGGGGAGAAGGAGGAGGTGACCCAGACGAGGCCTCTCAGTGTCACCACCTGCACCTCTCAAGCTCACTCATTAGTAAATCATACCAAGTTCTGATAATTGTAAAATATAAATATCCAAAAACCTGCGAGTGTGTTTCATGATTTAGTTGCCGAAGAATGTTTGTTCTCATTATGATGTTTTGTACAGGCAAAGGTCGAAGGGATTTTAACTCAATATATTAGAGTGCATAAATTGGAAGTCTGCCTCAGTAGCCTGGACACGGCCACACTAAATAGACAAGGAGAGCGCTTGCCCACATGTCGATGGATCACAACTTACCAAAGACCCTATTTGAATGTCAGCTGAATGACCGCCCCAAGCCGCTCAAATACTCGCTTAGATTTAGCTCGCTCCGGAGATACTAAGTGAGCCCCTTTCAGCTGTTCGTTGGCCGTGAAGTATGGCTGCCTCTCCTGTCAGCCTCAACACTGCACTCTAAGATTAAATGTTTAGATCCTGGCTGAGTCACCGTCTAGCGAGGTGCTCTCAAGACCTGTTGGTGATGGAGGTACACACAACCAGGTACTACTAGTGATGGAGGTACATACAGTCAGGTACTACTAGTGATGGAGGTGCACACAGTCAGGTACTAGTGATGGAGGTACACACAGTCAGGTACTACTAGTGATGGAGGTACACACAGTCAGGTACTAGTGATGGAGGTACACACAACCAGGTACTACTAGTGATGGAGGTACACACAGTCAGGTACTAGTGATGGAGGTACACACAACCAGGTACTACTAGTGATGGAGGTACACACAGTCAGGTACTAGTGATGGAGAAGGCACCCCAGAGAGCTTAGACCCGTTCCATCATCACAAACTCCGCCATCTTGGACAGTCAAAAGTAAATACATGTACAGCTGGTAAGAGAGACCCTAACGCCCTCTAGATAGTGATCCACCAGTGTAGTGATCCACCAATGTAGTGATCCACCAGTGTAGTGATCCACCAGTGTAGTGATCCACCAGTGTAGTGATCCACCAGTGTAGTGATCCACCAGTGTAGTGATCCACCAGTCAAGTGATCCACCAGTCTAGTGATCCACCAGTCTAGTGATCCATCAGTCTAGTGATCCACCAGTCTAGTGATCCATCAGTCTAGTGATCCACCAGTCTAGTGATCCATCAGTCTAGTGATCCACCAGTGTAGTGATCCACCAGTGTAGTGATCCACCAGTGTAGTGATCCATCAAAAAAGTGATCCACCAGTCTAGTGATCCATCTTTCAAGTGATCCACCAGTCTAGTGATCCATGAGTCAAATAATCCACCAATCTAGTGATCCATCTTTCAAGTGATCCACCAGTTTAGTGATCCACAGTCTAGTGATCCACCAGCCACACTCACACTATCCGTGTTGGTTAATAACTGCACCGGCGTGTGTGTGTACCCAGAAGCACACACACACACACACACACACACACACTTATAATGTAAGTCACAGTGAATACAAGTACACGTTAGAGCAACACTGTCACTTTATATCATGTAAGTCTACGATATATAGTACATCGTGTGTGTGTGTGAGAGAGAGAGAGAGAGAGAGAGAGAGAGAGAGAGAGAGAGAGAGTTAATTATTAATTATCGTCAACATACAGGTAATCTCGGTCCCACAATACCTAATTTACCTTCAGTAAGTGAATCAATCAATACAATACAGGTTACTTGATAGCCTCGGGTACCTGGGATGCCTAAAACCTACATAAATACATTCAGGTGTCCTTATTCCCTGCACCATTGGCAAGGTATTAACTCCTAACACATTTTACTTTCGACTAATGCAACCAAGATAAATTTAAGAATGAGAACTGTGAGGGTGGAGGGAGGGGCGGCGGACGGTGTGTGTGTGTGTGTGTGTGTGATATTCTTTTGTTTTTCTGAATCACTTTTCCTGCCTGACTCGCTCTGGTAGACTCAGCTCGGTGTGAATTCTGGTCAACTTACGGTGACATTTCGTTCTTCAGTTGAGTTCGCGAGGTACAGAAGGTGAAGCTGAGGCCTGTGTGTATGTTGTGAGGTATAGAGGAACTTCATGTTATCCAGAATGGCCTCTAGTACCTCGCACTTAAAAGGTGTGGCCTCCAGTACCTCTTAGGTGACTGTTGAATCCCATTACAGAGACAACGAAGTGTACCGTGACATGTTTGGCATCAGAAGGTGTCATGGCAGAGTCAAGGGCCTGTGTGTGTGCCGTACCCTACTCTAGGGACCAAAATCAAGAACATAATGGCAGTGACATAGGAATCCGGTCACCCACACCACCACAACTCCCTACCTTCTCCCGAACTGCCAGGTGTAAACAGCCTAGCGTATATAACTTCCCTAACAGGTGAATTGACATAAAATCTGGCCGTGATGAACCCCCATGAAGGGCACAACAAACAGAGGGGGGGGGGGGTGGGGGGCGGCAAACAATCCCCCCTTCCTTCCCTCCCTCTAGTCTTGCCACACACCACACGGTAGAACAAACACTGCCTCCCTCTCCTGAACTCTTGTCGGTCGGCGGAACAACCATGCACACATCCGCAGTAGTGTCGATAGTAATGATTCATTGTCAAGATTAGGATCACAACAGCCGTCTTGGTTTGCACATACCGCACCGTCCGAAGCCGCCCACAATGTCAACAACGCCGCCCGGGGAATTCTCTTCACTAAGCTGCTCCTCCTCCTTCTCTTCCTCCCCCTCACATCTCGCCCGCGTCTTTTTGTACGATGTTTATTTGTTTATTGCGGCCGGTCGATGATGGTGTGATGTAAGGAAATTGTAGTGAATGAAGCAAGATGTTCGTCAAGCGATGGAAATGAAAAGAAATACTTCTCTGGCTGTCAAGAACGGGTGTAGTCAGCCCTGCCAGCCTCGGCCTTTCATGTAAGAGTACAATGGCGGGTTACAGTTAGGTGGAGTTATCTGTGTTCAGCAGTTGTCGTGGCGTGAAAATGAGATTTTTTTCCAGTTTATTTAGTAAGCAAGGTGTCATAGGAAAACTGTTCGTAAAGTACAAAAGACAAAATAGCTTTACCTGGCAATACTGTGGATGTGGGTGTTTTGGCGGGAAGCGGCTAGATGTAAGGACCAGTATTTTAATGCGCGAGTCGTCCCATAACACCAGCTAATTCATAATTACCGACATTATCACAGGTTTATACTCTTGCATATTCTTTAGACGCATTCCAGTTCCTGCAGACGGTGATGAAAAACATAATTAATATTTTAAGTGCAGGCAGCTTCCGGCAGCGGGGAGGAGGGCCATCCATCGCTAGTGCCGACAGTGCGCGCGCTCACACCATCACTCATTCACTCGCATTTTTGTGTTGTGCTGTCTCGGCTGGTGACGGCTCCAGCACCACCATGACCGCCACCATGTGCTCTAAGGTGTGGACGGGAAGAATGAACCTTCTCTTGACCAGAGATGATGTAAAAGTTTTTGTCCGGCGGGCGGGGAAGATGGTGGTACGCATGATAATTACACTCAGGTAATTACCAAGATCCTGCTTATAACTCAGCCGGATGACGAGGATACACCAGGTTGCATTAACATACGCCCGTGAAGGATACCCAGGGTGGGAGGGGCGCGAGGGAGCGGGGTCCTGCCTGGCACTGGTGGTCCACAACGCCTCCTACAAGCGCTGCTCCTCCAAGGAGACTCCTCCTCGCCTAACTCTGCTGCCTCAGTACCAGTGTCTTGTATCATGGGGAAGGCGATGTATCCTTCCCGGTCTACAGGCCAGGCAGGTCTAAACATATACATATCTATATACACATACACGCTATTGCAGAGACATAAACAGAGAGAGAGAGAGAGAGAGAGAGAGGGTGAAGGCAGGGTTGGGGTCCAGCTATGGATGACTTGCTATGACGATCAACAAATACTAGTGGGCGGTGAGCACCCCATCAGGTCCGCCCTACGTGTGCTCATCAACAAATTTGAGTCGAACTCTTTCACTGATGACTGTCGGCTGGAGGGAGGGTCAGTGGGGGTCGTAAGGTTGGGGTCACGGGGGTCAAATTAGGAGGGGTTATTGGGGTTGGGGTCATGGGGTCAAATTAGGAAGGGTTGTAGGGTTGGGGGTCAGATTTGGAGGTGATGGGGACGTGGAGGGGGGTATGGGATGGGTTTAACTCTGTCTGTATGTCTGTATGTAGCGGTCAATAAGCGTTAATGCTAAAATGTTACGTAATGTTAAATTCAACTTCAAATTAACATCATCAAAGTTAAGTGTCGAAGTTAATGCCCAAATTAACAGTAAAGATTATAATCATTGAAAGTTAAGTTAATGTTGAATTTAACTGTAAAATGAACACCTGTATTGAAGCATAAGGTAGATATTAACACAATAATGTCATAATAAACATCATATTTAATCTCAAAGTTAAAATCAAATTAACATATAAAAAGCTCATTTAGCTTCACTGCGCTCCTGAAGCTTCACTACGCTCCTGAAGCTTCACTACGCTCCTGAAGCTACACTACGCTCCTGAAGCTTCACTACGCTCCTGAAGCTTCACTACGGTCCTGAAGCTTTACTACGACGTTAAATTTCACGGTCATTTCCTAATTAGACCGTCCAAAGACCCCCCAAATAACCACAATTATCCATAAGGGTCTAAATGTTCTTTAAGTCACCAGATTTACGACCATAGAGACACTCACAACACCTGGATAACATGTTCTTCCTCCTGTAGGTAAACATTAAGTTCTCAGTGTGAAGAAGTCCCCACAGTGTTACCAGATAAGGCAAAGAGTATATAATTACTGTACGTCTGGCAATAGTTTTACACGATCAAGAAGTTAGGGGGTAAAAAAAAGAATTATTATATCTGTTACAGTCTAATAATAATAGTAATAATAATAATAATAATAATAATAATAATAATAATAATAATAACCACTACAAAACGCATGATAAAATATAACAATAACAAAATCATACGAGAAAAAAAGCCCCGAATAAAATGATAATGTGTAATTTGTATGTATGTACGGTAGATATTCATACAAGAGTGTATTAATGTGTGAAGGAGCTCCAGGTATGCATGTATTAAAACCTGTTTGTATGCGTGGATGTAGCTAGCTGTGTATTTATGGAGTAAGAGAGAGGAGAGTTTGTGTAGGCCAATGGCGAGTGTATTGTGGGTGTAAGGAAGTATTGCTTGGGCACATTGGGGTGTAGTGTAGTGTATAGTGTGTAGTGTATAGTGTGCTGCAGTGTAGTGTATAGTGTAGTGCATAGTGTAGTGTAGTGTATAGTGTAGAGTAGTGCATATTGTGTAGTGTAGTGTATAGTGTATAGCGTGTAGTGTAGTGTAGCACGGAGAGGGTATACTAGTCATCAGTGTAAGCAAGAGTATACGCGAACTGTGGTGTATGATATAAAAAAAGTATATTATTCTCCAAGATATACTATAAAACATACCCCTTCAAGAGCTCTAATATATGAAAGTATATCTGCAAGAATATACCCCTATAACAGCTCTAATATATCATAGTACACACACAATAATATACCTCTCAGTGAACTTTAAAATATACTACAGAAATATACTCTAAATATAACGCCCATCAACACCGCCCTGGTCTTAAAACTACGATCCACCCAAAAATTTTTCGCGGTGTTAGAACAAACCCAGCAGCACAGTGTTAGCATCGTGATGTGTTATGCTTATAAACTCGGTAATGTCGTGTTGAGATACATTTCTATTCATGTCTAGGTAGGAGCCCCAACTCTCTTACTGTCACCGCATGGAAGTTACCATCGTACCTGTGTTGTATGCCTGAAGATGTACTGCCTCTGATAGATTTCTTTTAGTCGAGGTTTCTGAGTTGAATCTGAATGGTGTTTTGGAGAGTACGGGTAAAATAGTAAGGAATGAAGGGTGGAGTTCAACTAGTGTACAGTGTTACAGAGTGCAAGGTGTTAGAGAGTGCACTGTGCTAGAGAGTGCACAGTGTTAGAGTGTGCACAGTGTTGCAGTGTGCACAGTTCTGTAGTGTGCACATTGCTGTTGTGTGCACAGTGCTGTAGAGGGCGCACACTCATGAGGTACAGTACTTACCAAAACAGCTGTTGATTGATCAGCTATATAGTTGTTGTGACCTGTGACAGCCTACACCTGCAGATGTTGTGACTTGCAACTTGTTATTTACCTGTAAATGAGAAGAGAAATTGGTGTTAGTAATTTCTCAGACAAATTCCCAAACAACAGAAATCTTCACATGGCAACAGAACTTCACTGAATCAAACTGTAAAAATAAATACAATATCAGATTCAACTGTAAATACAAACACTCTTTTTCTCTTACTAAATTCTACCCTTTAATCTTCAATAACACACTAATACATATTCTGAGTCCTGAGAGTAATTCACCTATGCAAGATGTGACTTACGACTGAATAAAGATCCCATAACATGAACTTGTTCACCGTAATCACTGCTTGACCCCAGTAAAAGGTCAGAAATGAGAATAGACTTAGAATATGATCACAGAATCGAGGTTATGGTAGTAGTAGTAGTAGTAATAGTCACTCTGGGAGGATAAGGTTAGGGTAGGTGGTATTAATGTGGGTGAGTGTCAGCGGGTGGGGGCAGTAGTGGGCTGGAGTAGGTGAGTGTCAGCGGGTGGGGGCAGTAGTGGGCTGGCGTAGGTGAGTGTCAGCGGGTGGGGGCAGTAGTGGGCTGGCGTAGGTGAGTGTCAGCGGGTGGGGGCAGTAGTGGGCTGGCGTAGGTGAGTGTCAGCGGGTGGGGGCAGTAGTGGGCTGGCGTAGGTGAGTGTCAGCGGGTGGGGGCAGTAGTGGGCTGGCGTAGGTGAGTGTCAGCGGATGTGGGGGTATCAAGAGAGGGGGGGGTGGAGGGGGGGATGGAGGGGATATCGTCGGAGGTAAGGGTGTCAGGGTGATGAGGGGGCGGGGGAGGGACGGGGGTCACACACAGCAGCGCCCCCCGGAGTGAAAGGTCGCCGGGGCTAGAATATTCAATAAATCTTCATAGGTGACAGCAGCAACACGACTAGAATCCATTGACACCACAATAGCCCCCCCCCCCCACCTCCAGCCTCCCCCTTCTCTTCATCCCACAGCAGGACTAGCCACCTCTCGCACGGGTCACTATCACACAAGATACTATCACACCGAGACACCTTCACACCGGATCCTATCGCACGGGAGATAACACAAGAGGCTCTCACACGGGGCACTGTTACACTGACCATTAACTATTCCTTGGGGCGCTATTACTTGGCATAAAAAATACACCCCCTCCCCTCCCCTCCCCCCACACACACACACAAGCCTCCCTCAGCATAAAGAAGTATTTAACATTCAGCTTGCAACCCTGAGATAAATTATACACCACACACATTCCTCAATACATACCGTCATCCTCGATACACACCAATAGCCAAACTTTTCCATTGAAGAAAAACCACAACACACACACACACTTGATCACCTGTTGAAACGTTAATTAAAAAATAAAAAAAAAACGTGAAGAATTGACCTGTACGTTTATCACTTACTTAAATATATGAATGAGTGTGGGGGATTATAGTAGATATGGTTGTTTGCGTCTTGGGAGTGAACGGGGAACTGCGTCACCCACTGAGAAACTGACAGGAGAATGGCCGACGGGAAGACAACAGTAAGACATCCGAGAGGAAGTTAGTATAGACAGATAGACAGACAATACACAGGAGGAAATTTAAGAATCGACAATAGATGTACTCCAGCCAATGAGAATCAACAACAGGTGTACTCCAGCCAATGAGAATCAACAACAGGTGTACTCCAGCCAATGAGAATCAACAACAGGTGTACTCCAGCCAATGAGAATCAACAACAGGTGTACTCCAGCCAATGAGAATCAATAACAGGTGTACTCCAGCCAATGAGAATCAACAACAGGTGTACTCCAGCCAATGAGAATCAACAACAGGTGTACTCCAGCCAATGAGAATCAATAACAGGTGTACTCCAGCCAATGAGAATCAACAACAGGTGTACTCCAGCCAATGAGAATCAACAACAGGTGTACTCCAGCCAATGAGAATCAACAACAGGTGTACTCCAGCCAATGAGAATCAACAACAGGTGTACTCCAGCCAATGAGAATCAACAACAGATGTACTCCAGCCAATGAGAATCAACAACAGGTGTACTCCAGCCAATGAGAATCAACAACAGGTGTACTCCAGCCAATGAGAATCAACAACAGGTGTACTCCAGCCAATGAGAATCAACAACAGGTGTACTCCAGCCAATGAGAATCAACAACAGGTGTACTCCAGCCAATGAGAATCAACAACAGGTGTACTCCAACCAATGAGAATCAACAACAGGTGTGCTCCAGCCAATGAGAATCAACAACAGGTGTACTCCAACCAATGAGAATCAACAACAGGTGTACTCCAGCCACTGAGAATCAACAAAGACGAACACCACCCAATAGGAATTAACCAAGATGTACACCAACCAATAGCAATCAACACCAAGACACATGAACCAATAAGATCATCATAGAACGTAATGTTAACCAATGAGAAACAAGCCAAGAGTCTCATCCACCAATAAGAGAGGTCGTTTCATCCTACTAAGGTAACCAAGACGGGCGTAAGAGTCACTAAACACAGTTGGTTAGGACAAATATGATTTTATTTACGAGTTAACCACACAGCTCTCGCCCGTGTCATTGTCTGAATACAAATCATCATATTGTGTCCACAGCCGCCACTACCTTATGTCCGATGTTACTCATATGACAACCTAACCTAACCTAACCTAACCTTATGTCCGATGTTACTCATATGACAACCTAACCTAACCTAACCTAACCTAACAATATCAACTAAATAATTATAAAATGTCTTATTAATATCCTCCAAAATATATAATTGGGATTAAATATTTTATCTTGATTTAAAATGAATTAGTGACACACACCTGTACACCTGTCTCAGTACACCATCACCACACTTGTACACCTGTCTTACTGCACCATCACCACATCTGTACACCTGCCTTAGTACACCATCACCACACCTGTACACCTGTCTTACTGCACCATCACCACATCTGTACACCTGCCTTAGTACACCATTACACACCTGTACACCTGTCTCAGTACACCATTACACACCCGTACACCTGCCTTACCAGCCTATCAAACTGACTACCGACATTTATGAAGAAAAAACACACCATACAAATTTAAACTGACAAAAATATAACGAAAAACAAACCTCTAAATCAAGTTCTTAAACCAACAGACAGACAACAGACAGACAGACAGACAGACAGACAGGAACAATGAAAGGTAATGAACAATCTCAAAGTTTCGTTTCAAAAAGTTCATATTATGTCTATGTGAACCCAAATCAATAGTTCTATGGTATATGTGAATCTTTAATATGAACCCTAATTCGAAAAGTTCATCTGGGTTCGGAAGTTTCACACATTTTTTTTACCATAGAATTACTTTGTGTTTTGTTCTAATAGTATCACACTTACGAACCCCCCCCCCCTCCCCCCCAAAACAAAAATAGATTCGTGGTAACTTTGAGCGTCTGGAAATGGTTCCTTAAAATATGCGATGTGAATCATACGGGACTTTAACGGCAATCTCCACCCTGAATTATGCATGACTCTAACGACACAGCGAGGCGTGAATTTACCATGCCAAAAATAAATCAATTTGATACTCCGATTATGTGACATGTTCCATATTCAGCAACACTCATCTTGGCAGGACTCTATACCCCAGGAGGTAATGGCCTCTATAACCGTACTTTCTAAGGCTGGATTCCCCTCGACCACGTCACCAAAATATGACTTTCATATCAAAGTGAAGATGATTCAGACATTCCTCAGCCATCTATCGCTCGGCCAGGTGGAACATATAGGTGAAGTGTCCAGGTGAGGCGGAGTAAATATGACACTGGAGTATGAGAGAGGTGGCTACAGTACACCTTCCTCTATATAAACAATACCCACATAGCCTCACAACGCCGAGAACATTACTCTAAAACAGCACGTCACCGGCCCTCCCGTCCCTCCCTCCCCCGAGTGGGCCTACTACCGGTTAGGAGAGGCGAAACGAGTTGGAAAAAATCACAGAACTTTAGGAAATATGTGAAGTAATGTCGTAGAGATGAACATCATTTTCAGAATGGTTCCATCAGTCTTCAAAATGTTCGCTCAGCGCGGACACATGTATGGCAAGTCAGCGACTATGATGATTTTTACGACTGCTGGTTTAACATTTAATGAGACCGGGTTCGGACCCAGCAACCTTCACACTTTCTTCTATGCTAAAACGCCGAGCTACGGGGCAGGTCAAGGAGCTGCTAATAACGCGATAAAACACGATGATGGTAGACATGAGAGAGACCAATGACAAAGCGAAAAGTCGTTTCTGGCCGAAGAATAATATAGTAAAGTCATGGCGAGGCGAGGCTATGGTCGTGCATACCAAGTGTGCGCCGCCCGCCCTGCCTCGCTCACCACCGACCACCTCCCGCACCTTACGCCAGCCTGGGACACTGCCCGCCTAGTGCGGACACTTCCCGCCAAGCACGGATACTGCCCGCCTAATACTGAAACTGCCCGAACACGAAAATTGTCCTCCTAGCACGGACACTGCCCGCATAATACTAACCGTCTTACACGGACACTGTCCTTCAAGCACGGACAGTACAGTGCCTAGCTAGGAGCGTCACCAACCTGATAAGAGGAACAGTGAAAAAAGAGAGAAGGTTCACTGAAACACTAGGTAAAGGTTCATTAAAACGGTGAAACAAGTTTCAACGAAACAAAGAGAAGTTTCACTGAAGCACTAAGAGGGTCTCAGACAATAGATAAGGTCCACTGAAACGCCATGAAAAACTTCTTTGCACTACTAAGAGGAAATTCACTCAAAATGAAGAAGTAAGAAAATATTCACTGAAACTGAAACACGAAGATAAACTTCAATAAAACATTATGAAGAGTTTCACTGAAAGTCTTTAAAGATGGCGACTGTAAAAGATGAGGGAAGGAAATAATGACAATGTTTAATAATAATAATAATAATAATAATAATAATAATAATAATAATAATAATAATAATAGTAATAATAATAATAAAATAATAATAATAATAATAATAATAATAATAATAATAATAATAATAATAATAGTAATAATAATAATAAAATATTGAAATAATAATAATAATAATAATGTATCACCGTAAAGGTAGGAAGTACAGGTGTGTAATTAAGAAGACTGTATCACCATAAGGCTAAAAAGAGAACTGTACAGTCTGCCTTAAACCAGAGAGGAATGAATAACTGGGCAGCCAAAACATGTGTGGAGATAGTCTATTACTGGAGATAGTCTATTACTGGAGATAGTCTATTACTGGAGATAGTCTATTACTGGAGATAGTCTATTACTGGAGATAGTCTATTACTAGAGATAGTCTATTACTGGAGATAGTCTATTACTGGAGATAGTCTATTACTGGAGACAGTCTATTGCTGGAGATAGTCTATTGCTGGAGATAGTCTATTACTGGAGATAGTCTATTACTGGAGATAGTCTATTACTGGAGACAGTCTATTGCTGGAGATAGTCTATTGCTGGAGATAGTCTATTGCTGGAGATAGTCTATTGCTGGAGATAGTCTATTGCTGGAGATAGTCTATTACTGGAGATAGTCTATTGCTGGAGATAGTCTATTGCTGGAGATAGTCTATTGCTGGAGATAGTCTATTACTGGAGATAGTCTATTACTGGAGATAGTCTATTGCTGGAGATAGTCTATTGCTGGAGACAGTCTATTGCTGGAGATAGTCTATTACTGGAGATAGTCTATTGCTGGAGATAGTCTATTACTGGAGACAGTCTATTGCTGGAGATAGTCTATTACTGGAGATAGTCTATTGCTGGAGATAGTCTATTACTGCAGATAGTCTATTGCTGGAGATAATCTATTACTGCAGATAGTCTATTGCTGGAGATAGTCTATTGCTGGAGATAATCTATTGCTGGAGATAGTCTATTGCTGGAGATAGTCTATTGCTGGAGATAATCTATTACTGGAGATAGTCTATTGCTGAAGATAATCTATTACTGGAGATAGTCTATTACTGGAGATAATCTATTGCTGGAGATAGTCTATTGCTGGAGATAGTCTATTACTGGAGATAATCTATTACTGGAGATAGTCTATTGCTGAAGATAATCTATTACTGGAGATAGTCTATTACTGGAGATAATCTATTGCTGGAGATAGTCTATTGCTGGAGATAGTCTATTACTGGAGATAATCTATTACTGGAGATAGTCTATTACTGGAGATAATCTATTACTGGAGATAGTCTATTGCTGGAGATAGTCTATTACTGGAGATAATCTATTAATGGAGATAATCTATTACTGGAGATAATCTATTACTGGAGATAATCTATTGCTGGAGACGAGTTGTGGTTTATTCTATCAGTACGTGTGTAAACCAATAGCATCAAAAGGTAAATACATCCCATCGTCCACGTAATGTTATAACACGTGATTAACTGCTGTATCTCACCTACCATCCAACAGGTGACAGGTATATAGCAGTATCCCTCACCTGTACCCCCCTCCTCCTCCTCCTCACGCCCTACTCTTGTACACACACCTGATACTATTAGTCGCAGTGATAAAACTCCAAGAGCCATTCCCTTATTTATCGCCAGCAACAGGAACGAAAGAGGTGAAAATCATTAACAGCAGCAATAGCAACCTCTACCACAGCAATAGCAACGTCTACCACAGTAATAGCATCCTCTACCACAGCATTCTCTACCACAGCAATAGCATCCTCTACCACAGCAATAGCAACGTCTACCACAGTAATAGCATCCTCTACCACAGCATTCTCTACCACAGCAATAGCAACCTCTACCACAGCAATAGCATCCTCTACCACAGTAATAGCAAGCTCTACCACAGTAATAGCATCGTCTACCACACCGAGCACCACCACACCACTAAAATGTTCAAATACCTTTCCTAATCTATCATAAGGAGAGTTCATAAGTACACCACTAAGCCACACAGAGTTCAACAGTGTTCAGTGACAGGTTATTTACACAATCATCACGAGGCAACGCTTGTACAGGACACCCAGTTATCAAGCAGTCGACGACGTTCCTTTACAAGTATTGGTTGCTGAGTGAGTGTGTGTACATAAAAGGAACACACGGACCTACCTGAAGAAGATCAAGAATATCACAATGCAAGGAATGAACATCCGGGTACTTGAGCTGTGTGTGTGTGTGTGTGTGTGTGTGTGTCTGTCTGTATGTCTGTCTGTCTGTCTTTCTGTCTGTATGTGTGTGTCTGTCTGTCTGTCTGTCTGTCTGTGTGTGTGTGTGTGTGTGTCATAGTTCCTTCGGTAACATCATGTGCCAAAACTAGACGCTGTATAAGGCTTTATTATTGTGTTACAGTGTTAAGTATCGCTGTGTTATCTTATCACCATAACGTCTTACAGTAATTAAATCTCGCTGTGTGTCAGTTAGTGGTCAAGGCGAAGTGTGGATATTTACAATAAGTTGGACGAGGCGACGCGCAACGTGATAGATTGTCACTGTGTGTCGTCTGGGTCATGGTGCACCGAGAGATAATTACCGTTCTGTGTCGTGTTGACCGTCATAATATTATAGTACGAGGTAACGGCCACGTCATCAGCAGGTGGCAGTGTTGGTAAACAGAGGAGTGGAGGGAGGGAGGCGTCAAGGTGGCCGAGAGACACACACCGGAAGTTCCTGGGTGCTGCAGATCACTTGTACCTCCTACGACCCCGCAGCTACCTGGTCTGGCTGCGGTTTTTACCTATCCCTCACACCCTCTACTCCTGACTCTTCTCGTTCCTACACAAACATACGTCCCCTAGTCCTCTGCCTCCACCGTGGGACAATAGATGCTGTTGTGTGTCCGGTGGGGGGAGGGGGTGAGGCCAGGACACCCCCCATACTGCTGGAGATGCTTGAGGTAGGCCTAAGTGGTGGTGAGTAGACCTCCACGCCTACCTCCCGCTCCCGTCCTCCCTCACGCCCACCTACCACCCACTGTGACCATGTACTGTACAACCCGCTAAAACCTGCACTCAATATGAACATGTGAACAGCTGCTATACCGTGACAATTCGGGTAAATTCATGTGCACCACAATACCATAAGAGGTACAGCTAAGTCATGTGCACCATAATAACATAAGAGGTACAGCTAAGTCATGTGCACCATAATAACATAAGTAGTACAGCTAAGTCATGTGCACCATAATAACATAAGAGGTACAGCTAAGTCATGTGCACCATAATAATACCATGAACAGCACAGCTAAGCCGCTAAGTCATGTGCACCATAATACCATGAGAGGCACAGCTAAATCATGAGCATCGAGGCTTGACAACACACCTGCCCCAATCGAGAAGAATCTGGCCGTTCCTGAAGACTGAAGATGGAGAGAAGAGTTGCAGGAGGGAGAGGGCAGGTCCCTGGTGCCCCTCCTCACGACGCTGACCCCGGACGTTTGTCAATCACAAAGACGCCGTGGGAACCTCTTGATATCCCTCACTTGATCCGCTGCAAACGCTGACCTTGACCCCTGACCCGTGACCTGCACTTCACGACTCCGGCCCTTGTGCACGGTCCATCAGGAGAAAATATTATTGAGGGGAAATCTCCAGCATCGGCCAAATGGTCAAGCGGACACGACGGGGCGGAGGGCCAGGCATGATCTGACCCCCGCGGTGAATTATTGCGCTAATTATAATGTCCGGGATTATCTGCACTCCAGCACTGTCTTTCAAGGAAGGGAATTACCCAATTAAAGGTTCAACCATCTTGATTGTGTTATGGGTAAGAATATTTCCAAGAACAACCCGGGTGAAGATTCCTATAAGATTTCACCTGTGTTTTGGTTGAGGAGATTCTGAGAATATCTGAGGGAAAGGTTCACAAGATGTCGCTTGCGTAATGGTGAAGTATTTCCAGGGATTTAATGCGTGTTGTTGTGTGTGACCGCTGGTGTGTCCTGGTGACGGACGGACGCTGATCTTATCACAACAATCCTTTGTTTTCAGATGGAGAGAAAAATTTTCTTTTCTTCTTTTTTAGGTTCAAGACTTTAATGCAGGAGTATCATTGGACCTCATCTACCCTTACCTGACACAACCTCACCTCAGCCCAAACCTGGTCTATCGTGTGCCAAGCCTCATCCATCCCACATCCAGTCTCATCCATTTGTCATACCCATGCTATGTTCAACACACGTGGCGTTGGCCCAAACTAAGCTTGACCCACATCCACGACAACCCTTGCTGAACCTGACCCACGCCAACGACGACCCATGCTGAACCTGACCCACGCCCGTGACGACCTATGCTGAACTTGACCCACGCCAACGACGACCCATGCTGAACCTGACCCACGCCTGGCCCGACCACTAATGATGGGGACTAAATCAATATTGGCTGTGTGGGTGTGGTGACGGATACTACACCCACACTCTGCAGCCTCTCCTGGGATATGTCGCTTGAGATGTATCTTTTGGAATGTGCCGCTTTTACTCTCACACTCACAGACCCTTACACACTGACACCCTCCTTCACTCACACACACACACACACACACACACACACCTCCCTCACCCTCCTTCACTCACACACACACACACACACACACACACACACACACACTCATACACCTCCCTCACCCTCACACTAAGGTTAACACCACGCGAGCGGATCTGGTAACACTGACATCTTAGTTCATTAAGGGGCAATGTCACGTCACCTGGGTAGTGTCAATCAGTAGGACAGTGTCATGTGACCAAGGAAGTGTAGCATGTCACCACCACTCAACCAGCGACATATCAGGGCAGTGTCACTTCATGTGGTATTGCGACAGATACAAGAACAGTGTGTCAGATCACCTGGGCAGTGTCTCAGAGCACCTAGTGTAATGACTATGAAGTACGTGCGAAAGTGACAGCAGGAGGAGCAGAAGGAAAGTAGCACACCATGAAAGGAACAGTTTTAAGACACCCTTCAGGAGTGGTGAGGTGTTACTCTGACAGGGATGTGAAAGGTAACCTAACCTAAACTCCCATACGGTATAATGTTATGGATGGCGAACCTCAAGTTGGAGATGAATGATGACAGGGCGACGGCGGAGGTGTGGAATATGTTGGAAGGTGACGAAGACGATGATGGTGATGATGATTGATGTCATAGCGTCACGGGTGGGTGGTGGTGACGATGATGGTAAGAGTCTTCAAGCTGGGACAAAAAACCCAAGAAAATGAAAAAAAAATGTCCTTTACCAAACATCCTCCGTTCTCTCAGCTCAGGAAATACCACCCATCCATAAACTCCTTTTTTGGGGGGATCTATATTTGGTATTGTGACCCTTCATAAGTATTCAGTACCACTCACTCCTTCGGTCACTTGTAAACCAAAAAAAAAAAATATAACGTCAGCATAATGCACGTGGACTTGCTGACCGAATGACAACGTTTGAGTTAAGTAACGCTTGAGAAACGCTTCATCAGCTTGGCTTGACGATTTTAATGTGTAAACAGTCCTGGTGGAAACTACAGAGGGGAAAAAATGAACCAAAAAATATCAACAACCCGTCTTGGTGCCTTAAGTGAGGTAAATCATTAATTGAATTTTTACCTTACCAATTAAGGGTTTAAAAAATATTATCTACGAACCATTGAGAATCTTATCTTTATACCATAACTTAAATAAACGAACGAGATGCATTTCCAAAATCTCCAGCAGCTACGAGGGAAAGAAAATTAACCCTTAAGAACTGCGTAAACCTGACCAATGGAAGGTGACCATCATCCTGCAGTGTCACTCAGAGCTCCATAATCGTGGCGTACACCATAAAGTATAGTAGACACCATAGACCACCAAACACCATAGTCCCAGATACTTTAATTTGTGATGGTGTATTAAGAGTGGTAGTGATGGTGGCTTCTTCAGGCCTGGAATCCTCTCTAACCCTTGCAACCTTTATTTCACCACCTCTCCCCACTCCCCACACCACCAACTCATGACGTCACTACCACCAGGAAGAAGCACGTCACCACCACCTGAGAGTTTTCCCCCCGATGTTATTTAGTGAACCGTAAAATTGCAGCACAGCGTCCCTTACCCTCCTCGCTGGCTCTTGCGGAATCAGAGAACATTTTTCACGTGTTAAATATTTTCTCCCTCAGGTGAACAAGGTGCTGCCAGGTATTTACGCCGGGTTTAAGAAATCACACGTACTAGTTAACACACCCCTGAGAGGCAGATAGGGCATATGTGTGTGGGTATGTGACCGTGGGTTGTGTGTGTGTGTGTGTGTGTGTGAGTAGTGGTCATAACATGGTGAGAAAGAGACAGGAGAGAGAGAGAGAGAGAGACTGGTCAACAGGTGGCGGACCGTGTGACAGGCGGTGTGAGAGTCGTCTACCATCAGGCAATATACGTGTGGTGCTGGGGGACACGACTCATCCCGGCGAGACAAACAACATGATACACCTAACCTAACCTAACCTAAACCTAGCCTAACCTAACCTAACCTAACCTAACCTAACCCACCCTAGCCTAACCCTAACCTAACCTAACCTAACCTAATCCTAACCTAACCTAACCTAACCTAACCTAACCTAGCCTAGCCTAGCCTAACCTAACCTAACCTAACCTAATCCTAACCTAACCTAACCTAACCTAACCTAACCTAACCCTAACCTAACCTAACCCTAACCTAACCTAACCTAACCTAACCTAACCTAACCCTAGCCTAACCTAACCTAACCTAACCTAACCTAATCCTAACCTAACCTAACCTAACCTAACCCTAACCTAACCTAACCCTAACCTAACCTAACCTAACCTAACCTAACCCTAACCTAACCTAACCTAACCTAACCCTAACCTAGCCTAACCCTAACCTAACCTAACCCTAACCTAACCCTAACCTAACCTAACCTAACCTTAACCTGTGCAGTAGGGAGGATAATTAAGAATATATGGAATTCTCACTCTATGAAAAGGATTGTAGTGGACGTTTGGATACAGCACTCGCCTCCAGTTCTAAGAGTACACGGTTCGATCCCAAGGCACTCGACTCGTCTGTAAAATTAGGGACCAGAATTTATAGTCTAGGAAGGGAAGACGATTGAGGCCACAGTGTGATGGATCCATACTGTTCCAAACGTCAAAAGGGACACACACACACACACACACACTTTCAGACACACACACACACACACTTACAGACACACACACACACAAAACATACACACATTTACAGACAAACACACACTTACAGAGACACACACACACACACACTTACAGACACACACACACACTTACAGACACACACACACTTACAGACACACACACACGTCAATGAAGTTGTCAAATCCTCCAGTTTCCGTCTCCACCTCCTCCGCCGACTCAAGTCCCTCGGAGTTCCTGCACACGAGCTCCTCAGTGTTTACACAACATTCATACTTCCCAAGCTCACCTATGCCTCCCCCACCTGGTCTTCCTCCCTAAATGCCACACAGCGTAAACACCTAGAAAAAGTGCAAAAGAGGGCATGCAAGATTATTCTCTCCTCCTCCTACTCCACATATCAAGAAGCGCTCAACACACTGACCCTTTCGACTCTCACTGACCATCACCACGACCTCATCTGCAAATTTGGTAAGAAGCTTCTACACCATCCCCGACACCGGCTCCTACTACCACCCGAGGTCCCTTGTCCGAGAATTGCTGTTCGACACCACAACCGCATCCAGCCCATACGTGCACGAACTGATCGCTATAAGAACAGCCCAGTCCCAACCATTGTAAAAATTATCAATAACTTGTAATACTGTAACACTGTCACTATGTTGAATTGAACTGTAGTTTGAGCTTTTCCCCATCTAAGTTGTTATATGTCTTATTTGTGTCACTTATGTTACTTGTATATTATTTGTAATTCGTAACCCACTCCCCAAATATGTAACTGTATATTTTCAGCCTTCTGGCTGCCAAGCTCTTTCAATAAACCGTTAATTATTATTATTATTATTACACACTTACAGACACACACACACACTTACAGACACACACACACTTACAGACACACACACACACTTACAGACACACACACACTTACAGACACACACACACACACACAAAACACACACACACTTACAGACACACACACACACACAAAACACACACTCACACTTACAGACACACACACACATACAAAACACACACACAGTTACAGACACACACACACACACGTATGCATACATTATGAAGAATTTAAGTGTAATAAAAAATAAGAGATTACATTGATTAAAGACTCCACTACTGTCCTCAGGGATGGCAGACTGACCAACATAACAGCCGACAACAACACCCACCCACCCACCACACAAGAATTTGGTCCATAATAAAATCAAACAACAGTTGACTTCATGTAACAGCTCTCGTGTGTGTGTGTGTGTGTGTTGGTCCAGTCTAGTTTTTTGTAAGAAGAGTTCCCTAGTTTGACACCAGCCTCCCCCATTACCCCGCCCCGCCCCGCCCCATCCTGCCCCGCCCCACCCCTAACCTAACCCCAATATAGATCATAAGTTTAGCGTGACCCTCTAGTACACTCCATCGTCCTCTGAGCTACACTTCATAAAATTGGTTTCCTTCAACTTCTCTCTCGGTTACTTCACTGTCAATCCTTCCTCTTCATTCCTTCTTTCTTTTTTTTCTCTCATTCTTTCTCTCGGTCTCTGTCGTGATCGGTGAGGCCAGAGAGTCTTCCTCAGGGTGTGGATCTCTCTCTCTCTCTCTCTCTCTCTCTCTCTCTCTCTCTGATCACTCCAATTACCGCCTTTACTGACTTTACTGACAATATGTTTTTCCCCGATTGAGGTTGTTTTGACAAATACGTCTTGTAAATAAACTCGTTCTGGGCTGACCAAAAACATCCCCTCACTAACGCAGCTTTGGGTCAGTTCTCTCCCGTCTTGGTGATGCTCGGGAAAATTTTGACCTTTTTGTTTGGATTCCTGAAGCAGTACTTGTCATTATGGTGACCCAGCCTCTGTTATCCCCTCTGGTGTATTGAGAATCACACACACAAACAAAAAAAACACTAGTCCAGACACCATCTAACACATATAGACAATAGACTAACAAACACTAAACGAAACTATCCTTTGTATTCTATTTTTACAAGAGTATACGTCGTTTTCTATTCTGTCTTCCTCCTCCCTGATTATACATGACTTAGGGAGAAACTATTTTATTTTTCTCTGGTAATATTCTCTCTCTCTCTCTCCCACACGCATTTGGGTATATGCAGATAATATCACAAGACTTCTTTTTTTTTTTTTTTTGGCCCGTTTAACAAGTTGCTTAATTGACACGGGGAAGTTGCCTGACGACATGCAATTTTACCGACAACAAGTTGAACATTGATGGATGCGGCTAAGAAGCGTTGATACTGTGTTGACATTCAGGGAACATAATGTCTCAACATGAAGATGGATTGACCCCATTGTACCCAGCGGTTAGTTTATACCTTAAGGGAGGGGGGGGGGCGGTGAGGGGTTAGAGGGGAGGGGGGCGGTGAGGGGTTAGAGGGGTGGGGAGGGGGTCAAAGTTGTCTCAGTCTTACTTGCTTTCTAGATCGTGTGTGTGGGGGGGGGGGAGGGGGGAGGGAGAGAGATGGAAGGGGGGAGAGAGGGGGAGGGGGGAGGGAGAGAGATGGAAGGGGGGAGAGAGGGAAAGGGGGGAGGGAGGGAAGGAGGGGGGAAAGGAGATTATAATAGAAGGGGAAGATGGAGGGAAGGACCTAGGAAGGAGGAGAGGAGAGGGAGGGGGAGAGAGCAGAGAAGAGGAGAAACGAGGGAAGAAAAGACCCAGGAGGAGAGAGAGAGAGAGAGAGAGAGAGAGAGAGAGAGAGAGAGAGAGAGAGAGAGAGAGAGAGAGCAAAAAAAATAAAAATAAATCTTCAATCCGACGAGAATAAACATTTGGGATACACGAAGCTCCATTATACGCGGTGCCTTGTATTATTATCCACGGGTTGTCAGTTTATGTCGGGAGTTGTAACACATTACTACGTTTACTGACACAAGATTTTACTCCCCAAGTTTCATTATTCAAGACAGATAATCATGAGGGTTATATCTGTTCCTCATTTACCTTGACCAACCTATGCAGTCAAGAGTCAAGGGGTGTGTGTGTGTGTGTGTGTGTGTGTGTGTGTGTGTGTGTGTGTGTGTGTGTGTGTGTGTGTGTGTGTGTCCAGTAAATTTCTTGTCCAGATCAACGCCTTAAAATTCTATTCGTTTAACATATCATAGTCAAGTACAATTCTGATAACCGTGTTGAATTTTCTACTGGATATTAAATGTTTTGGGAGTATTTAAGACTGTTTCATTGAGTCAGTTCATGTAATATTTTAGACTGTATATCATCGACCCAGTCCTCTCACGCCTTTCCTGACCTTACTGATAGAATTTGTTGTGCCTGAGGAGGGTTTTTTTTTTTATTATCTAAGCTTAAGGGAACCAATGACCACCATTCCTATAGTCAGGTTAGGTTAGGTTAGGATAGATCAGGTCAGGTTTGGTTAGGCCAGACTAAATCCTCTCTTTGTAATGGTATCAGCTGGGTCAACATGTCCTTACAGTCACCACCTGAACTTAATGAGGTTAAAAAATACCTGTTACATATCCCCCGCGAGGCCCTGTAGTGTAGATAACCCGCACCTGTGTACTCCACCTCCCCCCCCTCGACCCAACATGTCCGTCACACATAAACGTACTGAGGAAATTTGTGTCATATCAGCAGCTCTCTCAGTGATGATGTAACTCAGTCTATCTTGAATTGCATCTCTCCGCCTCCGTATAAGCGCGCCGTAAACCAGCTTGCCGTCGTTGCCACCAGAGGGAGTTGTCATCAGTGGGGCAGGTGGAGGGGGGGGGAGTGTAGGGGAAGGGGTAAAGGGGAATGGGAGGGGAGGGGAAGGGGTAAAGGGGAATGGGAGGGGAGGGGAAGGGGTAAAGGGGAATGGGAGGGGAGGGGATGGGAAAGGGGAGGGGGAGTGTTTAATCTTCAAGTTAAATAAAGTGGGATTCCTAATTCAATCTAACCTAATTCAAATTAACCTAACAGCACCTCACCTAACCTAACCTAACCTAACCTAACCTCACCTAACCTAACCTCACCTAACCTAACCTAACCAAGCCTAATTTAACCGTTCTAACCTAACTTAGTCTAACCAAATCTTAACTAATCTGAGCTAAACTAACCTAATCCCTCAGATAAGGTTAGGTTAGGTTAGGTTAGGTTAGGTTAGGTTAGGTCATAAGCTGTGGTGCTTAATCATCAGGTGGTCCAATTACCTTCGTCTAATCACAGTAGAAAGGAGGTTTTCGTGTCAAGGAATTCAAGAGAAATGAGTACAACTGTTTCTTTAGGCAAGGTCACGCTCCAGTCTCTCTCTCTCTCTCTCTCTCTCTCTCTCTCTCTCTCTCTCTCTCATTGGGTGTCGGAAAAACTAGATTCTCCCCAATCTTCCTCAGACGTTGATTTTGCGACAATAGCGGATTGTAATTTCAGCAACGCCAGTTTTATTGATATCGAAAATCCCAGTTACAGACACAACCCAACGCTAGACCACATGACTGACTAATTTTGGTCGATATTTAGTAGAAAAAAAAAAGCGTCCAATAAAAGTTTTACACTGAAACATAAACAAAATACTGTAGTTTTAGTTAATTTTGTTAAATATTAAAAAAAAACGCGGTGATGTAGTGATAATCGTAACATCTTCACTATACGGGGATGATGGTGTTATAAAATATTTGATTAAAGTAACGCCAGACGATTTAATTCAGCTTACAGAAGGAGGGAGGGAGGGGGGAGGTCATACACAGATGGTTAAGGAGTGTTGATCTTCTCTGACATACAACCAAATCATGTAAGGTTGAAGAGTCATACATCTCATCAAGACACAGCATCTATACCTGACCCTCACATAACACCTGCTGGCTGCTACACCTGGGAGGGTAACACATGAATGACACAACACATCTGACTATCTTATACCATATGTGTTATATAGGTCACATCACTACTGGAGAAGTAGGCAAAATGTTCCTCTGTAATCATGACCACCATCTGACAGTCGCTCCTTCCTATACTGACAGTCGTTGCTTCCTATACTGACAGTCGTTGCTTCCTATACTGACAGTCGCTCCTTCCTATATTGACAGTCGCCCCTTCCTATACTGACAGTCGTTGCTTTCTATACTGACAGTCGTTCCTTCCTATACTGACAGTCGTTGCTTCCTATACTGACAGTCGTTGCTTTCTATACTGGCAGTCGTTCCTTCCTATACTGACAGTCGTTCCTTCCTATACTGACAGTCGTTGCTTTCTATACTGACAGTCGTTCCTTCCTATACTGACAGTCGTTGCTTCCTATACTGACAGTCGTTGCTTTCTATACTGACAGTCGTTCCTTCCTATACTGACAGTCGTTCCTTCCTATACTGACAGTCGCCCCTTCCTATACTGACAGTCGTTCCTTTCTACACTGACAGCCATTCCTTTCTACACTGACAGTCGTTCCTTTCTACACTGACAGTCGTTCCTTTCTACACTGACAGCCGTTCCTTTCTACACTGACAGTCGTTCCTTTCTACACTGACAGCCGTTCCTTTCTACACTGACAGTCGTTCCTTTCTACACTGACAGTCGTTCCTTTCTACACTGACAGTCGTTCCTTTCTACACTGACAGTCGTTCCTTCCTACACTGACAGCCGTTCCTTTCTACACTGACAGTCGTTCCTTTCTACACTGACAGTCGTTCCTTTCTACACTGACAGCCGTTCCTTCCTACACTGACAGTCGTTCCTTTCTACACTGACAGCCGTTCCTTTCTACACTGACAGCCGTTCCTTTCTACACTGGCAGTCGTTCCTTTCTACACTGACAGCCGTTCCTTCCTATACTGACAGTCGCCCCTTCCTATACTGACAGTCGCCCCTTCCTACACTGACAGCCGTTCCTTTCTACACTGACAGTCGCACGCAAATAATAAACTTGAAACATCAATAAACACAACCTCAGTTTAGTTCAGAATATCTATTAATATTTACTTCTATCCTAACAAATAAATCTATGGGACATTATCTTCTTGCATTGTGAAATTACGCTTCTCTTACGATACCTTATGAGAATATGTACGATAATGTAAACCACTTATATCACGGTGTTGGTGTTATGGGATCCTGGTGTTATATCACGGTGTTGGTGTTATGGGATCTTGGTGTTATATCACGGTGTTGGTGTTATGGGATCCTGGTGTTATATCACGGTGTTGGTGTTATGGGATCTTGGTGTTATATCACGGTGTTGGTGTTATGGGATCTTGGTGCTATATCACGGTGTTGGTGTTATGGGATCTTGGTGTTATATCACGGTGTTGGTGTTATGGGATCTTGGTGCTATATCACGGTGTTGGTGTTATGGGATCTTGGTGTTATATCACGGTGTTGGTGTTATGGGATTATCCTGGAGGTGTGTTTAGGAGTTAATACTGAGACCTTAGAAATGTTACCTGTAAGTTATCTGTAGTGTGTTGTGTGCGTCGAACTGTCAGGTATGTGGTAGTAACTGTCAGGTGTGTGGTAGTAACTGTCAGGTGTGTGGTAGTAACTGTCAGGTATGTGGTAGTAACTGTCAGGTGTGTGGTAGTAACTGTCAGGTGTGTGGTAGTAACTGTCAGGTGTGTGGTAGTAACTGTCAGGTATGTGGTAGTAAATGTCAGGTGTGTGGTAAGACAAACATGGCGTATATATAACATCAAATAAACCACGACACCAAAAAATTTAACCTAATAGTCATTCCCGTAATTAAATATTAAATCTTGCTTCATAAAACAATAAAATCAATGTTATATTCGTGTTAAATCTTAATCTATATTCAGTGTCGTCAAAAAAAAAAACAATTAATTTAACATACCACTGAGAAAAAAAAAATTAGGTATTTTTTTTTTTTTTTTGGATGACCCTGTAGCTTTTGTTAATGTTATTCCATTAGGACATGTTCAAAACGCGACCATAACACTCTTTAAACAGGATTGACACATAGGCTGGGGTCATGCCTTAACGGTAAGTGAAGGCAGTCAAGCGTGGCGACCAAATGTTCCATCCGGGCCACTCTGAGTACAAGTTCCCGTACTAGGTAATGTCTGTCCATGGGATAAACTCGTAATGGTTCTAATTGTACTCTATTGGACTCTCATAGACTCATTTTGGACTCCGATGGTTTCACTTGGGTTATCATTGGACTACATCGGACTCTCGTGTATTCACTCAGACTGTTTGGACTCTCATGGACTAAATCGAGCTTTCATGGACTCACTCGAACTCTCATGGACTCTCACGGATTCACTCGAGCTCTCTTGGACTCTCATTGTTTCTAATTGGACTCTCTTGTACTCTCCTTTACACTAAACCGTAAGAACACTGAGTTATTGACAGCTGCGTCATAACTGGAGTGACGTTTTACACTTCCTCCTCCACCTCTACCACACCTGCGTCATAACTGGAGTGACGTTTTACACTTCCTCCTCCACCTCTACCACACCTGCGTCATAACTGGAGTGACGTTTTACACTTCTTCCTCCACCTCTACCACTCACTCTCAGGTCAAATGGGCCCCAATCCTCAGAGACGTTGATCTAACGTAAATTAACCTAACCTAACCTAACCTCGTGTTATCAATTCTACCCTCCTTCCTTCCTTCCCTCATCCCCCTAAGGTTAACATCCCTCCAATCCCTCCCTCCCTTCTCCTGGGGTTAATATCCCTCACCCATACCTAGGGTTAAAAGCCTCCAATGTTATCAGCCCTCAGTAGACCGCCCTGTGGTATAAACAGTCCTCAGCCCCCAGTTTTACCATCAATAATTCTCTAAATTAATACCCACATCCTCGGTGCTACTGACCTCAAGGGTGTCACCAGTGGTAGCCCCTTCGTGTGTCTCCCGTGGTAGCCCCTGTGTGTGTGTCCCCGTGGTAGTCCCTCTCTGTCCTTCCATCCGTGGTAGCCCCAGTGTGTGTCCCCGTGGTAGCCCCAGTGTGTGTCCCCGTGGTAGCCCCTGTGTGTGTGTCCGTCCCGCCGTACTAGCCCCTGTGTGTGTGTGTGTGTGTGTGTGTGTGTGTGTGTGTGTGTGTCCCTCCCCCCGTGGTAGCCCCGGGTCAGCCTACAGTCGGGCTTGAGAGCCACTCGCGCGATGCAGGAAGGACAAGTCGTCAAGACGTGCAGGTATGCTGGGCCTCCACGCTCCGGCCTTCCTCTGGGCACCACCGCTCTAAGTCCCTAGCCCCACACGGTCGACCACTCCGGCCTCCCGCCCATCACTCTCGCCCCTGTGGCAGCGTCGGGCCTAAGTCTCCACGTTTTCGCTATCGCCTAAGTTATCGGGTGACCATCGTTGCTGTGTTGGTTTCTTCTCCTTGTTCGTGAGATGGACGAATGCCACCAGAGGGTCGCTCTTTTCGTGAGGAGGTGCCCGTCCGTCTCTCCCCCCCTTCTAACCACGGCCTGCCAACTAGGGACTCACGGGTCGCGAGGTTGGACGTGGTCTGTGTCGTCTACAGGTGTCCCCCCCCCCCCCTTCACCCGAAACATAATGGTGGGCCTCAGGGGGTAGCCAAATGACTGTATGGTGGGCCTAAAGGGTAGCCAAATAACAGTATGGTAGGCCTAAGGCGTAGCCAAATAACTGGATGGTAGGCCTAAGGGGTAACCAAATGACTGTATGGTGGGCCTAAAGGGTAGCCAAATAACAGTATGGTAGGCCTAAGGGGTAGCCAAATAACTGTATGGTAGGCCTAAGGGGTAGCCAAATGACTGTATGGTGGGCCTAAAGGGTAGCCAAATAACTGTATGGTAGGCCTAAAGGGGTAGCCAAATAACTGTATGGTAGGCCTAAGGGGTAGCCAAATATCTGTATGGTGGGCCTAAAGGGTAGCCAACTAACTGTATGGTAGGCCTAAGGGGTAGCCAAATATCTGTATGGTGGGCCTAAAGGGTAGCCAACTAACTGTATGGTAGGCCTAAGGGGTAGCCAAATATCTGTATGGTGGGCCTAAAGGGTAGCCAACTAACTGTATGGTAGGCCTAAGGGGTAGCCAAATATCTGTATGGTGGGCCTAAGGGGTAGCCAACTAACTGTATGGTAGGCCTAAGGGGTAGCCACATGTCTCTAAGGCCCGAAAATACTATGGCAAACCTCTGTATGACGTCCCTAAAACAACACTATGATTCCCGAGTCACATAAGGTTAGGTTAGGTTAGGTTAATATTTTTAATCACAAACTTTTTTCGATAGATTAAACCCGACAAACACTTAAGAGTCCTTCAAAGTGATATTACTACTATTAAAATTCGTCTGATGATGATGATGATGAATATAGTAGTAGTAGTAGTGTCTATTATCATCATCATCATCATCATCATCATCACGAAAGGTATTCAAAGTCGAGGCCTCAGGCGGTTGCAGTGCCCTCTAAAACCAGTCCCACGAAGAAATACAAGAACCTCGTTTTGAAACTGAAGGAGGACTGAGGAAACACAATGCCGCGGCACTGATGAAACTCCACCGGCGTAATTCCCCGACAGAGTCTTGCTTAATTAACTTCACCTAAACATCAGTTGCTTAAGGTTGATGAATTGAGTGGAAACAGTAGTCATTTGGTTGAGACTTGAGGCTGATGAAGTCCCCCATAGTGAGCTGGTCGACTCTGAAGGGTCCCGGTAATGAACTGGTCGACTCTGAAGGGGCCTTGATAATGATCTGGTCGACTTTGAAGGGACCCTGATAATGAACTGGTCGACTCTGAAGGGTCCCGGTAATGAACTGGTCGACTCTGAAGGGGCCTTGATAATGATCTGGTCGACTTTGAAGGGACCCTGATAATGAACTGGTCGACTCTGAAGGGACCCGGTAATGATCTGGTCGACTCTGAAGGGGCCTTGATAATGATCTGGTCGACTCTGAAGGGACCCGGTAATGAACTGGTCGACTCTGAAGGGTCCCGGTAATGAACTGGTCGACTCTGAAGGGGCCTTGATAATGATCTGGTCGACTCTGAAGGGACCCGGTAATGAACTGGTCGACTCTGAAGGGGCCCTGATTATGAACTGGTCGAGAGAAAATACGTCTTCAAAGTGAAATGATAGAAGCAAAAGAGCAACAATTAGAGAGAGAGAGAGAGAGAGAGAGAGAGAGAGAGAGAGAGAGAGAGAGAGAGAGAGAGAGAGAGAGAGAGAGAGAGAAGAGGGACAGGAGAGAGAGAAGAGGGACAGGAGAGAGAGAAGACGGACAGGACAGGAGACAGACAGAGACAGAGAGAGGGGGCTGGGCCTTTTAAGAGGGGGTTGAGGTGGCGAGCCGGAGGACCTGACCATCGTATTGCATCAGAGAGCCGCGGGCAGAAGGTTGGAGGGTGGCCGTCCTAAGAGTTCTCACCCAGGAGTGTTGGTTATTTGTTACCATCTCTTCCACCGCTACCAGATGCCTCCCGCCCCTCACCCTGCTGCTGCTGCACCCACCTCAGACCTCCTCCTAACCCTTCCTTCCCCTTGTTGATGGATTTCCTCCTCCTCCTCCTCCTCATCTTCCACTCCTTCTTCCTCCTCCTTCTTCTTCCTCCTCCTTCTTTGCCACTTGTTGATAGACCTCCTCCTCCTCATCTTCCACTCCTTCTTCTTCCTCCTTCTTCTTCCTCCTCCTTCTTTGCCACTTGTTGATAGACCTCCTCCTCCTCATCTTCTTCCTCCTCCTCCTCCTCCTCCTCCTCCTCCTCCTCCTCCTCATCTTCCTCTACCTAGTGTTTTGGAGGAATTCTTTGTCATGTCGGAAATGAGGTGACTCAAGAAAAGTGTATTAATTACGGTAAGGTCAAGGATGGTGACCCCAGTGACTGCGTGAGTGAGTGAGGAAGGATGTAGTGTAGATGCTCTTGTTGGCAGCGAAAGACAGTAACTTGTGTGGCAATAATAAGGTTAATGATATAATATACTATAACTAGATGCATGTACTGTGCCTCATAGGTCACACGTTATAGAAAATTTTAAATTATATATATTTTTTCAGGTAATAGAATCAGAACTAACGAAAATAATAAGAGAAATTAACACCAGACGAAAGAGTTAAATAGTCATCTACTGATGTTTTATTTATGAAATTAACTAAAAAAAAACTATTTCCTTATTAAAAGTAAATATAGTAAATTATGAACACACGAACACCAGATATGAATTAATCCATTTATTGAAAAACATATAAAAATTTATTTCCTTTAACAAGACGGGGGGAAAAAATAAGACCGTGTGAAGATCATAAGAGAAGAGAGAAGTCTAAGTAGAATGAGATAACGAAGATACGACTTGAGATACAACAACAGGAGGAGGAGGAGGAGGAGGAGAAGCAAACGACCACACGACCCTGGGATGAGGAGTCGTTCAAAGGGAAGAGATCAAGAGGTGTTTGAGAGAGAGAGAGAGAGAGATATGCCCCCCCCCCCCCTCCAACACCTGACTGGACGAGAGAGAGGATGCTGAACACCTGAGGAACGTGGCCGAGACAGATTCAAGATGCCGACCCTTTAACCTGGGGGGGGGGGGGGGGAGGGGACGAAGGGAGACGAAGAACTCTAAATAAAGGAGTAATATAAACTTGGTATTGTTGTATGTTGTATGATGTGTGTTGTGTATAATGTATGTTGTGTATGTTGTATGTTGCGAATGTTGCATTTGTGTCTATCAAGTCTGAGATCACCCGCCACATCTTCCTCACTGTAGAACGATAGATCACAAGAACGATCATATTTTACTGTACTTATTGGCCCCAGATCACACCAAGTACCAAGGTTTCTATTGAATAACTACATAGTTGGGTAGTTTGGTAGTTTGATAGCTTGATAGTTTGATAGTTTGGTAGTTTGATAATTTGATAGTTTGATAGTTTGGTAGCTTGGGGAAATTATACTTCTTATTTATAAACCACGCATCACTGAGCTACAAAATGAAACATAAAACAATAATACCAACTAAAAACACACCTCAGAGTTAAACCCAAGAAACCCCTATCATAAACCAGGCAGGCACACACACACGACTGACAGGCTTGGCTGAGTTACCGTGTACTGAGGCAAACTAACTACTGGTCAGGGGGAATCATCCATCTGTCTCTGTTCAACGACTCACGACAATTACATACCTGGCTTATGTATTTTCTCATTAGTTCTGACGCTGAGATTAACCTGAGCCTCGCTACACCTGCTAATGATGGTGGACTGAAAACATAATTAAATTTGGAATGATCAGATGAACACACACACACACACACACACACACACACACACATAAATAATTAAGCCAAATATTAATAAAATCTCGTGGGAAAAAAAAACACCTCACACCTATCCTATGACATAACCAATCCGGTCAAACATAAAATCGTGGGAAAAAAAAATATGACCTGCACGTAGATCCAATTAAGAAATAATATATCAGGTATAATTATGATGTGGGAAGATTTTGTGGCTCAGGTAAGGGTGTCTTAATTAACGTAGATATCAGGTGTCACGGGCGCCCCTGTCTTACCAGTCACTCCTTCTTCCTAACACTCTATCCTTGTTATTCCCTCCCACTCCCCGTCCTCCCAGTCACCACTCACTCCCTCCCAGTCACCACTCAATCCCTCCCAGTCACCACTCAATCCCTCCCAGTCACCACTCAATCCCTCCCAGTCACCACTAACTCCCTCCCAGTCACCACTCACTCCCTCCCAGTCACCACTCACTCCCTCCCAGTCACCACTCACTCCCTCCCAGTCACCACTCAATCCCTCTCAGTCTATTTACACTTTTAAGACAAATAATAAGATTAGGTTTGTAAATTATTGTTTGTTTACTAATGTTGTTTACGATTTGTGTTGCTGTAAATATGTCACTGATGTGTTGTTGTTATTGTTGCTATTTAGGTGTTTACATAATACAACTGTTTACATAATACAATAGACAACACTGTATTGACCACCGCCTCACCTGTAGTTAATGTCTTTGTAATTTCTTCTGTATTAATGTACTAAAGCTGATTACAGTACTCACGTCTTACTGTACCTGTTGCTCGTTAGTGGTTTGATCCCGTAATAATAATAATAATAATAATAATAATAATAATAATGAATAAGCTTCTTTTAGATGATAATGAGGAGGAGGATGATGATGATGATGATGATGATGATGATTATACAACTGTCTTCTGTAATATTCCTGTAATAATCGAAAATTTCACTGAGGAAGGGGAAGGTCTGGCGATCCGAGAGGGTTGGTCAGTGAGGCTGTGTTGACCTAGCCCCCCCACCCCCTCTCCCGCCCACACGGAGGAAATGGGCGGGAGAGGGGGGGGGGAAGAAGGTAGAGAGGGTAGGGGAAGGTAAGGGTTAAGAGAGGATGGAGGTGTGGGAGGGGGTGAAGGTGTGGGAGGGGATGAAGGTGTGGGAGGGGGTGGAGGTGTGGGAGGGGGTGGAGGTGTGGGAGGGGGGTGGAGGTGTGGGAGGGGGGGTGGAGGTGTGGGAGGTGGGTGGAGGTGTGGGAGGGGTGGAGGTGTGGGAGGGGGTGGAGATGTGGGAGGGGATGAAGGTGTGGGAGGGGGTGGAGGTGTGGGAGGGGATGGAGGTGTGGGAGGGGGTGGAGATGTGGAAGGAGAGGGGGGAGGGGGTGGAGATGTGGAAGGAGAGGGGGGGAGGGGGTGGAGATGTGGAAGGAGAGGGGGGGGGAGGTGGTGGAGGCCTCAAGTGGTATTTCTCGTGTATCTGCTGGCATGAAGGGTCACTCGTGCATGATGATTGACCCGCCCCTCCACCCCCTCCCATCCCTCATCCACCCCCTCCCATCCCTCATCCACCCCCTCCCATCCCTCATCCACCCCCCTCCCCGACCCCCTCCCCGACCCCCATCCACCCCCTCCCCGACCCCCTCCCCGACCCCCTCCATCCCCCTCCCAGACCCCCTCCATCCCTAACTCGTTTTGTAGTTTTTAATTCGAGGGAATCTAATCTCTTGTTTGGTTTTTTTTCCCCCACCATTTTTCTCTTATTCTTGGAGACTTAAACAAAACACATAAGACACTATAATGAACATTCTCTCTATAAGGAGTTGAAATTATATGGTTTGTGTTATTTATTAAACGATAAAAGAAAACAAAAGATAAGCGACCGTCTCTCACAGGAACTTGCATCGTCTATTGAGATCTGAAGGCCCGTGTGAGGGTGGTGGAGTGTGGTGGTGAGTGGTTGTGGGTGTGTGAGGGTGGAATAGGGTGGTGGTGGGTAGTTGTGTGGGTGTGTGAGGGTGGAGTAGGGTGGTGTGGGTGTGTGAGGGTGGAATAGGGTGGTGGTGGGTAGTTGTGTGGGTGTGTGAGGGTGGAGTAGGGTGGTGTGGGTGTAGGTGGGTGGGTGTGGTGGTGGTGGTAGTGGTGTGGGTGTGTGAGGGTGGAGTAGGGTGTGGATGGTGGGGTGTAGGTGGTGGGTGTGTGGGTGGTGGGGTGAAGGTGGGGGTTGTGTGGTGTAGGGGGATGGTGTGGGGTGAGGGGTGGGTGGTGGGGGTAGTTGTGTGGGTGTGTGAGGGTGGAGTAGGGTGGTGGTGGGTAGGTGTGGGTGTGTGAAGGTGATGGAGGGTCGTTGTGGGTGTGTGCGTGGGTGTGTGTGGATGGAGGAGGAAAGTGAAGAGAATACGTAGATGTCTATTTGGTAATGTTTACACCTCAGTTCCCGACAGTCATCTCGTACCAACCTAACCTAACCTAACCTAACCTAACCTAACCTAACCATCCAACACAGACACTAAATTCCTATCAACAAGTCACTTAATTAATGTCGTATACTCTCACATGAAACACCATGTAACACTATGTAACACTAGACGACCTATGTAACGAGAAGTGTTGCGAGCGATACAACACCAACCAAAGGCCTCGTTTTGTGTTTCACCGTCACACCGAGAATCAGGAACCGCACAGGAGAATAAACAGAGTGTAAACTAAAATAGACAATATTATTCAACACACACACACACACACACACACACACACACACACACACACGAGGTAAAAAAGACCTATAAAGCGACGATTTAGAAATGTGACGACTGAGAATATTTACATAACAATTAAAAACACGAGAATCGATTCAGATGTGTCCCAGGCGAAGAGAAACATCGATACAAAACTTCATGAATCCATTTTCACCCAAGACACTACAGTGAATCAGGTCCGGGTGTACAGGTGAGGCGTCTTAACGAAGCTTTGGTCTCCTTGTGTTACCTGGTAGAGGAGAGACACGATTAAGGCGTTTTAGGGATGATCATCTAATCTATAAATCATCCCATGGCGAGGAGGGGAGGGGAGGGGAGGGGAGGGGACGGGGAGGGGAGAGGAGGGGACGGGGAGGGGAGAGAGGGGGGGAAATCCGCGACCCTACGACCCTCCTACCACCCCTCGTCACTATCAGTCGAAGGATTAAGAGGGCAATATATCGTAATAAAACATCAGGAGGGAAAAAAAATATATATTCCTTTAATTTAACCAAAGACGCAGAATTATCCACTTTTTTTCCCCCCTCACAAAATAAATGGGCGGACCGAAAGACTACTCCTAAATTATTCGCTTATAATCTTTATTGGCAGTTCTTGTTGTCAAATTGTACACTAGTTTTCCTCCACGTGATTCATAAACTGTGGCTGGAATACATTAATACATATTATACAAGTTCACCATTGGCTTTTATGGTTAGGGATGGTAGTCGTGGTGGTTGAGAGAGGACGACCAGGCACCACAAACGACCCCAGCCAACCAGACGTCACCGCCAGTCTCTCTCCCGCCGACGTCTTTTGTTTACCTGGTCAGCTGGGGCCGCCATGACACTCCTTACCCCAGGGGACGGTACTACCCAGCCTCCCCCCACTGCCATCCATCATCTTCCGTGTCACTGCAGCATGAGTTGGAGAACGTCGAGGAACACTAGCAGGTGAGGCGAGAAGAAAGACGTAACATGAAAGAGTATAAGAGAGAATAGAGGAAGTGGAAGTACAAAGTGGGGCGGTGTAAAGGAGGGAGAGAGAGAGAGAGAGAGAGAGAGAGAGAGAGAGAGAGGAACACTATACACGCTAGTTAATACCCCCCAACATAATAAACATCTTGGTACTATTTGAACTTAATTGTCTTCTCAACAAGGTCTAATTCATCACCTGTGGCCAAAATATATTCAGTCACAAACTATTAAAGTGTAAAAGTTATATCAGAAAACTATGGAGAAGACAGTGCCAAAGTACGCCAGTATCTTATACCTGTACGGAAAGATTTAAATATTTCCATCTCTAATTTCCTGATTCTCTCTTAACAATTTATCTGTGATTTTTATCTTTTTTTTCTATTTTCTCATGTCCAGTTTCCCCTTTTTATATAACGACAGTAAGGATAGGGAGAGGAAACTGTTGGATGTTATAAGGAAAATAGTGTTCGGAGGGCCACTGACGTCTCGATGTAGATGAGAGGGAAACATCAAGACGGACGCCCGGACGGATACAAAACAAACCGTGAAAAAAATTACCTGCTAAATACTCTATTGAAAAAAAAGCCGCTTGTCATTTTTCTTCGTTTCAGATATGAAGAATTGATCAGGGTACAGTATCTCGCAGGTGAACAGGTGTGTAGTATAACCCTGACTAACCTGTGACTAAATCCTATCTCAGTAAAAGACATACACTGGAAAAAAACTTCAAAGTATTAAACATAGCCAAACATTACTCATATTAATTGACAGTATTCAAGATTACGAAAAATAGTCCCTAAATAATAGAAAATAAGAAAAGAGGGAAGAATAATTATTGGTGTAGATGAGTCGAGAGGTAAGTAGGCACTAAAAGAAAGTCCTTACAATCGCGCAGGTTGTCTATCACGTGCGCCCAACACACCGAGAGGAGATCCACTGTTCGCGTGCCTCAGAGTGATTTGAAGGTGTGTCGCAACAAAAATTCAAGTTCTTCCAAAGCAAACAATCCCGAACAACGCTGCGGGTGACGGAGTTCTTTTTTTTTTTATGAGACATTCTCAGAAATGGTTCTGAGAGGAGGGAACCCCGTTGGAACACATCCATTTTCAGATAAAGCATATATTCACTTATCCCGACATATCAATTGGCAAAACATGAGAATTTGGGCAACGGAGAACCCATGATTTTCAAGAACTCTCTCTCGGTGTTGACAAGTTACTACCTGGTGTGGCTACTGGTGCATCACTGGGCCCCGTTTTTCTTCGGAGATTAAGACCGTAATGACAGACTGGTACCCGAGTGATGTTTCAGACTAATAACTGGACATCGGTTATCAATACAGAAACTCTCTTTGACAATAAGCTATGGTCTACACCCCGCTAACATCTGTCTAGGGTGGCTGCAACGAAGAATAGAGTCCGATATTTTTTTTCTGAGAAGCGAAGGTGCACGGCTCTTCCTCAGCCCTGACCCTGACCCTTGTGACTACATTCTCTCAGGGTGCTTAAGGGAGAGAGTTTACATAGATGGCTATGTCACACTACCACTATTACCACCACCACCACCACCACCACTACAACAATTACCACTTCTACTATCACCATTACTACCACTACTATCACCCTTACTCCCATTACTATCACCACAACTACTACCACCACCACATCACACCACTACTACAACACCACATCATCACATTACCACCACACCACATCACCACATCACCACCACAGCGACATAGTATCAACTAGCTGCTCGACCCACACAACCATTTGTCTTGTGAGTTCTTCTGGCCACACACTCCATGATTAATGAACAGCATATATGAGGTATGGACGACCAGCACCCGCGGCCCTCCCTCCCTCCCTCCCTCTCTCTCTCCCTCCTGCAGCAGTACCTCTCTTCCTCCCTCCCTCCTTCCCTCTCTCTCTCTCTCTCTCTCCTGCAGCAGTACCTCCCTCCCTTCCTCCCTCTCTCTCCCTCCTGCAGCAGTACCTACCTCCCTCCTTCCTGCAGCAGTACCTCCCTCTCTCTCTCTCCCTCCTGCAGCAGTACCTCTCTTCCTTCCTCCCTCCCTACCTCCCTCTCTCTCTCTCTCTCCTGCAGCAGTACCTCCCCCCCTCCCTCCCTTCCTCTCTCTCCCTCCTGCAGCAGTACCTACCTCCCTCCTTCCTGCAGCAGTACCTCCCTCTCTCTCTCTCCCTCCTGCAGCAGTACCTCTCTTTCTTCCTTCCTCCCTCCCTACCTCTCTCTCTCTCTCTTTCTCCTGCAGCAGTACCTCCCTCCCTCCCTTCCTCTCTCTCCCTCCTGCAGCAGTACCTCCCTCCTTTCCTCCCTCTCTCTCCCTCCTGCAGCAGTACCTCTCTTCCTCCCTCCCTCCCTCCCTCTCTCTCTCCTGCAGCAGTACCTCCCTCCCTCCCTTCCTCTCTCTCCCTCCTGCAGCAGTACCTCCCTCCTTTCCTCCCTCTCTCTCCCTCCTGCAGCAGTACCTCTCTTCCTCCCTCCCTCCCTCCCTCTCTCTCTCCTGCAGCAGTACCTCCCTCCCTCCCTCCCTTCCTCTCTCTCCCTCCTGCAACAGTACCTCCCTCTCTCTCTCTCCCTCCTGCAGCAGTACCTCCCTCCCTCCCTTCCTCTCTCTCTCTCTCTCTCTCTCTCTCTCTCTCTCTCTCTCTCTCTCTCTCTCTCTCTCCTGCAGCAGTACCTCCCTCCCTCCCTCCCTCCCTCTCTCTCCCTCCTGCAGCAGTACCTCCCTCCCTCCCTTCCTCTCTCGCCCTCCTGCAGCAGTACCTCCCTCCCTCCCTCCCTCCCTTCCTCTCTCTCCCTCCTGCAGCAGTACCTACCAACCTCCCTCCTCCCTGCAGCAGATATGTAGAGGACAAGAAGCATATGAGAAAAGATTCCACCATCGTCATGAGAGAGAGGGTATAAATGCTCACATCCATGGCTTCAACAGTAACTATAGCAAGTACTAGAGCAAGGAGCAGAGAGTCAGGGTTAGGTTAGGTTAGGTTATTGGTGGGCAGGAGGAAGAATAGGATATACTGATACTAAGTGACTTATCTGAGGGACTGGAAGATGATGGTAAGTGACGGCTGGGTTGAGTGTGTGTTGTGGTGGTGGTAGTGATGATGATGATGATGACAATAAAGAATGATAATAATGATGATGACGATGGTATGGATGACGATGACAACAATGATAATAATGATGATGACGATGGTATGGATGACGATGACAACAATGATAATAATGATGATGACGATGGTATGGATGACGATGACAACAATGATAATGATGATATTGAAACCAAGTATCATAACAATAACCATAATAATAACGACGATGACCATAATGACATTGACCTCACTTCACTGGCTCGTGTGTGATATTTCCCCCCCCCCCCCTCTCTCTCTCTCTTGGATGCTACAGTAACTTGCTTTATACGAGTGACAGATGCGACAGTAGCGCCCCAAGCATGTGTCAAGTACCGCTACTGACGCTCAGGAGCAACCACGACCACACAGCTCAGGTAACAAGTAGCAGGAACACCACACAGCTCAGGTAACACACACACACACACACACACACACACACGGTGTAGATCTTAAACACCTATTTAAACGTTCCTGTAAGAATTCGCAGGGCAGGTTGACTTGAGTTAAGGTAAAGCACAGAAATATCGCCATTTAGAAGACAAAATTATCGTACTCAACCTTTAGGCAGGATTCTGTGTGATAGTGTCGTCTTCAAACTGGTGGGAAGTGTGTGTGTGTGTGTGTGTGTACAAAGTTAAGGTAGTCTTAGTGTTTTGTAGTTATTCTGGATCTCATTTTACCGCTTTATTTTATCAGTTTAGTTCATTATCAAACCTTAATTTAAGAGGAATTTTCAATGTAGTAATCCCTAAGAATCGGGAACCAGAGTATTACTAATTAATCGCCTCTAATTAAACCAATATAATTATAAAAACACTGAAAATATACACATAAAATAATAATTCTCCTCATTGATTAGTTTTCATTAGTACTTTTGAGACTAATTCCGAAACTGTTCATCTACTTGTTCAAACCAGCATTCGAAGCTTCATTCCCCGAGTACACAGCTTATTGACTTCATTGACGACATAGCAGCAAATATTCCCTGATCAAACTGAACTCATTTAATATATATCTAGTATATAATTTTAGTTAATTATATTTATTAGTCTTTAATTAATCATAAAAAATCACCTAACATATACACAATTACTTAAGTGTCTGTCTGTGTGTGGAAAGTACTTGCTTACCTCTCCTTCACTGGTGAGCATCGTGCCGCTTGTGTTTACATTGTGACGTATTGCTTTGGGATTGGTGGTGTATCTCGTGCCTCTCGTGTTTACATCATGACGCATCACTTGTGCATAACTGTATGTGTGTATGTGTGTGTGTGTATAGTATTGTTATTATTATGGTGATTTAAACCTGGGAGTATATTAGCTGTTTAACTTAACACACACACACACACACACACACACACACACACACACACACACACACTTTCTTACCTATAATGAGAAAGCAAACATAAACATGAAGATAGAAACAACAACAACAACAACAAGAGAAGGAAGTTGGCTACAAAACCTCCCATAATCGTCCTTCACCTGGCAATTAGGGCTACAGCGTACGGTAACACAGGTAACAGAACAACTTTACCTGGACAGCCTTCAGCACTCAGGTCCTTCCTCTCCCTCCTTACCTGCGTCTGCCAGCCACCTGCAGCACTGTACACCTTACCATAACATCTCCTTTGATCTAATCCTTACTAGAACATTGAGAAACTGTAAATAGTGTAGAAGAATTGCTTTTAAAGACTCTCTCTCTCTCTCTCTCTCTCTCTCTCTCTCTCTCTCTCTCTCTCTCTCTCTCCCAAAACTTTCAAAATACCGTTCCTTTAATGGTGTTGTATATTACCTTATATTAATGTTACTTTATTGATGATGTGAGGAAATTTACTTTATCATCTTCCGACACTCATGGGCACTACACTCCACCTACACGTGTTACTCCTCCACCTGTCACTGTCACTCTACACTTGTTACTCCTCCACCTGTCACTGTCACTCTACACTTGTTACTCCTCCACCTGTCACTGTCACTCTACACTTGTTACTCCTCCACCTGTCACTGTCACTCTACACTTGTTACTCCTCCACCTGTCACTGTCACTCTACACTTGTTACTCCTCCACCTGTCACTGTCACTCTACACTTGTTACTCCTCCACCTGTCACTGTCACTCTACACTTGTTACTCCTCCACCTGTCACTGTCACTCTACACTTGTTACTCCTCCACCTGTCACTGTCACTCTACACTTGTTACTCCTCCACCTGTCACTGTCACTCTACACTTGTTACTCCTCCACCTGTCACTGTCACTCTACACTTGTTACTCCTCCACCTGTCACTGTCACTCTACACTTGTTACTCCTCCACCTGTCACTGTCACTCTACACTTGTTACTCCTCCACCTGTCACTGTCACTCTACACTTGTTACTCCTCCACCTGTCACTGTCACTCTACACTTGTTACTCCTCCACCTGTCACTGTCACTCTACACTTGTTACTCCTCCACCTGTCACTGTCACTCTACACTTGTTACTCCTCCACCTGTCACTGTCACTCTACACTTGTTACTCCTCCACCTGTCACTGTCACTCTACACTTGTTACTCCTCCACCTGTCACTGTCACTCTACACTTGTTACTCCTCCACCTGTCACTGTCACTCTACACTTGTTACTCCTCCACCTGTCACTGTCACTCTACACTTGTTACTCCTCCACCTGTCACTGTCACTCTACACTTGTTACTCCTCCACCTGTCACTGTCACTCTACACTTGTTACTCCTCCACCTGTCACTGTCACTCTACACTTGTTACTCCTCCACCTGTCACTGTCACTCTACACTTGTTACTCCTCCACCTGTCACTGTCACTCTACACTTGTTACTCCTCCACCTGTCACTGTCACTCTACACTTGTTACTCCTCCACCTGTCACTGTCACTCTACACTTGTTACTCCTCCACCTGTCACTGTCACTCTACACTTGTTACTCCTCCACCTGTCACTGTCACTCTACACTTGTTACTCCTACACCTGTCACTGTCACTCTACACTTGTTACTCCTCCACCTGTCACTCCACAACACCGACAAAAACATATTAAACGTAATATTAATGAATAAAATTGATGAAAAAAATATGGTTGAAGGAAAAAAAATGGTCTTTTGTTTGATATTAATGTATATATATTAGTACACGTTCTTAGAGGAGTTATCTGAAGCCTATGGTCACACAGGGGAGGTATGTGAAGCCTATGGTCACACAGGGGAGGTATGTGAAGCCTATGGTCACCCAGAGGAGGTATGTGAAGCCTATGGTCACCCAGAGGAGGTATGTGAAGCCTATGGTCACACAGGGGAGGTATGTGAAGCCTATGGTCACACAGGG
Source organism: Homarus gammarus (assembly GCA_958450375.1). Classification (NCBI taxonomy): domain Eukaryota; kingdom Metazoa; phylum Arthropoda; class Malacostraca; order Decapoda; family Nephropidae; genus Homarus; species Homarus gammarus. The sequence goes on from CAUDMG010000500.1 coordinate 5,355,329, forward strand.
GAGGTATGTGAAGCCTATGGTCACACAGGGGAGGTATGTGAAGCCTATGGTCACCCAGAGGAGGTATGTGAAGCCTATGGTCACACAGGGGAGGTATGTGAAGCCTATGGTCACCCAGAGGAGGTATGTGAAGCCTATGGTCACACAGAGAAGGTATGTGAAGCCTATGGTCACACAGAGAAGGTATGTGAAGCCTATGGTCACCCAGAGGAGGTATGTGAAGCCTATGGTCACACAGAGAAGGTATGTGAAGCCTATGGTCACACAGAGAAGGTATGTGAAGCCTATGGTCACACAGAAGGTATGTGAAGCCTATGGTCACACAGAGAAGGTATGTGAAGCCTATGGTCACACAGAGAAGGTATGTGATGGTCAGATGGGGAGGAGGGTTGGACGGCCACCGACTGCCGCCCCAAACTATCATCTGTAAGGTTGAGTCACTTTCCGTTTCATTCACTCTTGCTGCCTCGCTTACCAACCCACCACCACCACTACTACCACCACCACCACCAGCACCACCACCAGCACTACTACCACCACCACCACCAGCAGCACCACCACCACCACCACCACCACTACTACCACCACCACCACCACCAGCACCACCACCACCACCACTACTACCACCACTACCACTACTACCACCACCACCACCAGCACCACCACTACTACCACTACTACCATCACCAGCACCACCACTACCACCACCAGCACCACCACTACCACCACCGCCACTACCACCACCAGCACCACCACCACCACCACCACCAGCACCACCACTACCAGCACCATCACCACCACCAGCACCACCACTACCACCACCACCAGCACCACCACTACCACCACCAGCACCACCACTACTACCACCACCACGGGCCTCGCCATCAGCTTCCCAGGGAATTATTGCACTACTGGTTGGGGTAATTTCAACGCGGTATAGGTCATAATCCAGTGTGGGTGGGGCTGGTACACGTGGCTGGGAGCTGTATAGTGTATCGGTAATGGAAGTGGATATTTCCCTGTGAGTAGTGTTCAGACTGGCCCGCCGCGTAGGCCTGGAGTGCCGCCGTGGCCAGGCTCCTCAACATTCCCCAAGCTTTCGTTCGCCCTTCACAACACGGCTGCCAGCGGTCCCATTCACAGACCTCAACTGTCTCCACCCGCCCTCTCTTTACCAACCCCCCCGCCCCTCCCCTCCCATTCACCCCTCCATGTATAAACGATAATTTACTTCCTAAATCTTCCAGACGCATCTTGTAGCGGGTCGTGTTGAAGTAGCTGTCGTAGGGGTGAGAGATGAGGGGAGGGAGGGAGGGGCGAGCAAAGGAGAAGAGGTGGTGGTTGGTGGCATCTCCCGGGCGGGGTGACAGTGATGAAACACTTGGGCCCGTGCCTGCGGCCTGGGAGGTGTCGCTTGCTGAACTTTGTCGCCCAATATTCTCATCGGCATGAATTTAGATGGTGGGGAGGCATGGGGGATGATGATGGTGGTGATGGTGGTGGTGGTGGTGGAGATGGTGGTGGTGGAGATGGTGGTGGAGGATGCAAAGCCATTGTCACTCACGACTCTGTGGTGGAGGAGGTGTTGAGGGAGAGGGTGTGTATTGTGTCTCCACCAGCAGTGCTCCTGTGTAGGCTGTGTCCTCCTCCTCCTCCTGGTGTCCTCACAGTAGGGGCTGGTCCTCCTCCTCCTCCTCCTAACCCCCTCCCCCCCCCCCCCCATACACACAACTGATATTCACGCTACCTTTTCACACACACACACACACACACACACACACACACACACACACACGAAAGGGATGAGTTTCCAAGCAGCAGACGGAAGCGAGGCGACACCTAACCTAAACGAAGCCCCGTGATAACCCTGAATGAAGTGAAGCTTAGAACAAATTGGCAGCCCTTACAATACATAACTCATTTATACCATTATACACCAGTCATTGTAAAGATTAACCAGATAATTAACTATATACTGAGGTACACTTCAACAAAACTCTTCACAGCGACAAACATACGATCATCATTCTCACACAGGATATATTACCCATTAACAATAAGTAGAACATCGTAACGTTTGATTAAGGCATCGCGACTGTTATTTGTGTAAAACCTCAGCACCATAAAAAAAATAAGTCGATTATTATTATCTTGTTGTGTGAAGGAATGTTCAGTGAGTGTTTGTCTTAGTCAATAGTCGGAGTTATTAGGTACTGGAGTGTTTTGTCTTTAGTCTTCATTCCTCTCTCTCTCTCTCTCTCTCTCTCTCTCTCTCTCTCTCTCTCTCTCTCTCTCTCTCTCTCTGTATCCATCTTTTCTTAATTTCCTTCTCCATCTCATCTTTCTTCGTTCTGACTTCCTTCCTTCATTCGCCTAGACTTTGTGTTGCTTCGTGTCTGGTGATGTGTGTCGTGGGGAGAGGGAGGGGGTGGGAGGGGGGTGTGATGTGTCGTGGGGGGAGGGAGGGGGAGGGAGGGGTGTGATGTGCAGAGGATGTGGAAGGAAGAACATCAACACATACCAGGTTCTTGTGGTCCTCCCCAACACACGAAGGAGTTTGATAATTAAATTTTTTGTTTTCCCCGTCTGGACTGGCACGTCTTCTCTTCCTCCTCCTCCTCCTCGTCCTCCTCCTCCTCAGCCGGGGATGAAGGAGGCTTAGCAGGGAAGAAGGATGAGAGAAGAAGAAATATAAAGTCTAGGCGAATGAAGTGGAGGAAGTAAGAACGAAGAAAGAAGAGATAGAGAAGGAAATTAAGAACAAATGGATACAGAGAGAGAGAGAGAGAGAGAGAGAGAGAGAGAGTTGGAAGGAGCAAGAGAATGAGGAGTTTCCTTAAAGACGACGAAGAAGGAAATGTTTTGATGAAACATTTCCCATTTTCTGTGTTGTGTAGAACTTGTGTTTTTCTAGATCCTTCCAAAAAAGTTTCTTTGTTAGTGGAAAACATCTAAATGAACACAGGAATAAATAACTTTAAACACGTCTTGGATCCTTGTCCCAACTGTTCTCCCTCTGGGGCCAAGATGGATCCAACACCTTTAATATGGAACTAACCCAAGGACAGGTGTACCATCAAGAAGCCTATGGACAAAATTGGATGAGAGAGAAAAGAGTGTGTGGATATTCATTGTCTTCTCGAACACACACACACACACACACACACACACACGGTGCAACAGGTGGAAGGAAGAGCAACTGTTCATTACTAACAACTTTAACGCAGCACCACCAGTAGCTGTGAACAATGGCAGCAGCAACAACAGCAGTACTAGCCAGCAGCAGTAAGAACTTCAAGAATAGCAGCAGCAGCCGGCAGCAGGAGGGAAGTTAAGGGTAGGAGCGAGGCAGCCACGAGAGGTGGTCACGGTGGCTGGACCAACTACCACGGCCTGTGAATGTGTTTGTCATGTTGACGTTATCACAGTGAGGCCTGTAGCTGCATTCTCCGCCACGCAACAACACACACCTTCTTGTAATCCTCCCACTTCGGACTTTTTTTCTCGCCGATTTAGAATATTTATCACAGAGGAGATCCCTGACGTTATCAAGCGTGGTGTAGGGCGTGGCTCCTCTCAGACGAAGCTGGCTAATAGACTCCTTACAGTTCCTGATGGTTTAAACAAGGCAGGCTAACAGACCTAGACGACTGGTGCGCCTTCCCCGCTAGTTTAGAGACTGGTCCTGGAGACCAAAGTGGCCATTTATGTCTCTCGTCTAATATCATCGTTCATTCCTCATCTTCTCCATTCCCCAACTTAATTTGGGGTACAAAAAGAAAGTTCCTGATACTATATTACTTCTGAAATTTGACTTAGGAAGACCGGGCGAGAGAGTTTAGTCAGAATAAGCTGGAGGGGAGAGTCAGGAGGTGGCCAGCCCTGCTCCAGCGTCACTGTGGCAGCAACAACAATACCCGCGCCGCTGGGGGACACCGGCACACAGGCGCTCCCCCACCAGCGTTAATGTCTCCACGACTCAAAGACGTCTCGTAACTTGTGAGAATCTCGACTCTAAACTACAACTTGACAACACATTCGGCATGTTAAGGGAGACTCTTCAGGATTATTTATACACTTCCTCATCATCGCGGGCGGTGTTAAACATGGCCGTGGTTGGGTGATTGTTCGTTATAGGGAATTGATGAGCAACTCTCTAAATTGACGAACCTGCACGATAGAAAGCAAGTACACACACACCACACACACACACACACACACACACACACACGACCTTTAGACTAATAGGAAGAGAAGCACAAGGAATATGATATTAAACTGATGAAAATGACCACACAATTAACAGTTACATGACCTAACCTAACCTAACCCCCACCCCAACACCTCCCCCCGCCCACCTCCAAACCTTCCCCCCGCCCACTCCCCACCTTCCCCAGGGCACAGGAAATACCATGATATTTACCCCCCCCCCCCCTCCGCCAGGCACTATATTAACTCTCCACTTCTTAACCTGTCCCATATGCTAATCATTGCCCCAACACGCCTTCTCCTGCCCTAACTTGCCCCGCTATGCCAATCCCTGATCAGCCATGCCCCAACCTTAACGAGCCAGGCCCCATCTTAACGAGCCAGGCCCCCATCTTAACGAGCCAGCCCCCATCTTAACCAGCCAGGCCCCACCTTAACGAGCCAGGTTCCATATTAGCCAGCCAGGCCCCATATTAATCAGTCCCATCTTGACCTGTTGTGTCCATCTCAATCGTGTCAGGACCCTGTCTGCCCTGACCTTGCCCCACCACGCCCCAACCTATCATAAACAACATAATTATTCTCAAATGAAACCAACACTACGGTATACCATCCACTAGTATTACTGACCTTCACAATAATAATAATAATAATAATAATAATAATAATAACACCAGCAACACGGAGGGCCACACAGCAGGTATGGGCCACACAGCAGGTAGTGTCACACAGCAGGTGGGGGCCACATAGCAGGTAGGGGCCACACAGCAGGTAGGGGCCACACAGCAGGTATGGGCCACACAGCAGGTAGTGTCACACAGCAGGTAGGGGCCACACAGCAGGTATGGGCCACACAGCAAGTAGGGGCCACACAACAGGTCGTTCACAAGGTAGAGGTTGATCACAAACGCCAAACCCAGCGAGGAATCTTTCCCGTTGCCAGAGAGAGATTATGTCGCCCCTAGATTCCAGGATGGGTCGTTTACCAGCTGTTCATTTACATATTTACAAGTTCACATGCTCCTCCGCCCATTAGACCACACATTAATGCGCCCAAGAATCCCTTCATCGATAAATTTACAGCGATGCTCAACCTAAATGGCTAAAGAGTGATTAACTAGTCCTAAAAACAAAAGGTGGGTCGCTTATGGTATGGTGAAACAACATCTCCCTATGCCAATGGTCGTCTTTGGGATTAATTTATTCAAATAAATGGAATTCTTTCGGAGTGCTACATGAAAACTTCATTTCTATCGTCCTTCTTTATTTTATGAGGACACATTTTCATTTTTTTATTCTGTTTCTTTTTTTGTTTATATCTTCCTTCATCAATTGTCTTTAATCTACGTTTTTTTGTTGTTGTTAACCTTAAAAACCAGATCTCGGTCCAGGGGCGTCATGTAGACCTCACCCTCAGTCTCAAGTCCTCCCCACACACCGAGTCTCACAGTAACACAAATTTCTCTTCCGTCACCAATTATAATTAGACCATAACAGTTGAAGGTGTTTACCATAATAACCGATCTTGTGTGTCTCAGCTGCCATGGTTGTTGAGATAGACTAAAGTTAAGCTCCCTCACCCTTCGAAATAAACAAATAACTAAATAAATAAAAACAAAATAAACAATAAAAGATAATAATAATAAAATAAAATAATAAATAAAAATAAATAAATACCGTATCCCACCTCCTCAAAAATGTATTCATTCAAACCGAACAAAAAATAACCCACCTCACAGCCAGACGCCAAAACCACTTCCACTTTTACTCACTATACGGGTCACTATAGGCTTAATGGGGCTCTTCGTCGCCTCCACCATACATATCTGTCGTCAATGATTCTCGCTAATACCTGTCTATGTGTTGGGTCTTCCTTCAGGAGAGTCTACCGTCCAACACATCACCTGGTTCTCGATGTCTACCTCCCATCCCGTCCTGTCCCGTCCCGTCCTAATGATGTCTCTCCCCAACAGTTGCTAGGTCATGTCTCTCAAGCCTCCGTCGCTTCCTACAGATCAGATCATAAACAGGTCTCGTTAGCTCTCCATCCAATGTTGTGGGTAAAAACTCCTCGCTTCCGGAGCTTATATAAGAAGTGGAGGTATTGTTATATTATGTAGTTCAAGGTTTAAGTGTCCAAAGAGGAGCTGTACTGTTGGTCACCTGTACACTAACACTCTAATTAGGTTATACGCAGGTAAATGTCCCTACTCATTATACCTTCCATAATAGTAATTAATTCTTCCTCTAAAGGCAACGTTATTTCTTTACTACAAATATCTTATCAATTGTCGACCTTGTACTTTGATATTCACGAGGTATTTTTTTTTCTTCAAGTAATTTCAATCTCAAAAGTGTTACCAGAACTCTATTAACATAAGTTGGTAATAGTGACAATCCTCAATAGTTACCACGACAGTTTTTCTCGCGTACTCAAGGGGATAAACGTTCCATTTTTTTTATTCTTATTATTATTCGTATGTCTCCACCATGACAGTCAACATCACCACCAAGTTGAAGAAATTATGAATGAATGCCACAGTTTTCTTACACCTCCTCCTACTCCTCCTCCTCTTCTCCTTCTCCTCCTCCTCTTCCTTCCCCTCTTCCTCGTTCATTCTCCTCCATCCATACTTAGTGGTCACTGTGATTGCTCTGGTTACTGATAACTTAACAAAAAATTAACCAAAAATATTCTTGTTTTTTCCTATGACGGTGACTAGGAAGGCCCCAGTTCGTCCGAGGGTATAATAAGGGTGCCAACTCCTCCCTCCCTCCCCCAGCTGATGAACCTTTCCTCAACCAACAAAGACCGGAACACGATGATTACCTGCGACGTGCGGTAGTCCTCACCCTGACGACGATGACAGCGGTGATGATGACGGGGATGATGGTGTAAAATGGCTCGAGGCTGGTGATTTACATGCGCCACATCCGGGACCTTTTGGAGATTAGCCTTACCCCTTCCTCCCTTCCCTCACTTGCCTCCCTCACCCCACACAGCCTCGTCAATACTGTACTATATGTCAAGAAATTACTACTACTACTACTACTACTACTACAGTCCCCCGCCATCAAGCCGTCTCCGTAACAGTCCCCAGATCAATAAATATGTGAACCTGTAGTTACTTCCATTTTTCACCTTCCTCACGCCCCGTATAGGTCAGTGACTTTGTAAACAATGGACTTTGTTTTCGTCCGACAACATAACAAAAGTCAATACAACAGCGACTTTACGCAGTGTGGCTACCAAGAGACATTATAATCCTTCTGACAATTCATCTTATTGACATCCACACACATCCACACACATCCACACAGCAGTTATAGTATGTCTCGCAGTTCTGGAATAAGGCTGTACAGTACTATAGCCAATTCATTAAATATTTACAAATAAACTTACACCCTCTGGATATTTGTGATCTAGTAAAATGTTTCTTAGTGTTTATTTAATATACATTGTTATAAATGGTTGTTGATTACACAGCAAGTTGAAGGTTAATATTTAGTTAGTAATTTAATACGAATTTTTTCAACACTGTTAATGGTTGACGTTGTTACTTGATTATGAAGGCCACTCTATAGGCTTAAAAAACACACACACACACACGCACACACACACACACACACACACACACACACACACACACACCTTTTAGTTTATGTAGACTATTACATCTGATGAATCTACACAATACTGATACATTCTGGTGAGTTTATAAGTTGTTGTGTGTTGTTAATTAAATGAAGTATCTGGTGGGCGGTGTAAGACGATATTAACCCACTGGTAATATGGCATTTAAGCCCCGCGTCGGTGGTGTAGTGTTGACCGAGGCGGCGGCTACAGCAGAGCATGTATACCGAGCGGGGTTAAGTCCAACAATAAGCAGAGCATCGTTAAGGAGAATCAGATAGCCTTATAGATGCTACTCGACACCATTGTCTGTGCGACCAACCGCCCCCCCCCCCCTCTCCCCACCACCCACAGCCCCCTCCAACAGACGCCTGGATGAAACGCGGCTCTTAAGCTGTCCGAGTGAGTGTTGTGTGCCGCTATAAAGGCGATGGGAAAACGCTTTTGATGGTTTAACTTGATAAACGCCTCTACGCCATCAAGAAGAGTGGGTGGGGGTGGTGGTGGGGGTGGGTGGGGGTGGGGGTGGGGTGGGGGTGGGTGGGGGTGGGGTGGGGGTGGGTGGTGGTGGTGAGGGGGGGGGGCTCCTCTACTATAATAAAGGCCATAGAAAAAAACTTGATACTCTGATTTGATAAGCGTATCCATACGTCATAGAGTAGAGCCAAGGACTCTCTCTCTCTCTCTCTCTCTCTCTCTCTCTCTCTCTCTTTTATCAGCGCCATCACAACACTCCTTTAATGCTACTTTATGCATCTATACTTCTCATCCGTTTATATGTATTAAGACGCCGTTTTCTGCCGGCATTATACAGTGACTCGAGGAATATTGTCTAGTCATTCACATAAAATACTTCCGCGTTGTATTTTTATTCCACATTCTTCCGCGTTAATTCTTACATATTCTTTTGCTTGTTAATCTTACAATCCCTTACACAACAGACCAGAAAATGTAAACAAAGACTCTCTCTCTCTCTCTCTCTCTCTCTCTCTCTCTCTCTCTCTCTCTCTCTCTCTCTCTCCAACAATCTTCACTACACCCAGACCCACCAACACACACACTTCACCACAGGGAAAACTGCCATTAGAATCCCTCAAGAGGATTTGTGTCATTTGGAATTTTATAATAAAAGTCACTTGCGGTAAAACTAAAATACCCCTGTTTGGTGTTGAAGCTGGTGAAAGATTTGTCCTCAGTTCATACACACAGGTAATTAAGCTTGAAATACCTGTCCTACTGTATCAATTATTCTTCGCTTCGTCATCACACTCACACAGTAATAAGAATCCTTAGTTCATCAGGTATGGTAAAGTCATCCTATACTTTCAGCAAATAACATAACTCTCTAAAGTATGATGTTGTTTACTGTTAAGCTTCACTGTTAAGCTTCACTGTACACCAAGCTTCTATGTTCACCAAGTCAGCTATAGATGAGGGACATTTGGCACACCGGGCAGTACAACCTTCCCGTAATTGTTTTAAGTCCTGAGCTCATCTTCCCCCAATCGATACGAGTTGTTGTTGACCGTACACTGCCGAAAACACCACAGGTACTGAGTCATAATACGGGGTCTTGTCTCTCTCCCTCGGGGTCTTGTCTCTCTCCCTCGGGGTCTTGTTTCTTTCCTTCGGGGTCTTGTTTCTTTCCTTCGGGGTCTTGTTTCTTTCCTTCGGGGTCTTGTTTCTTTCCTTCGGGGTCTTGTTTCTTTCCTTCGGGGTCTTGTTTCTTTCCTTCGGGTCTTGTCTCTTCCTCGGCATTTCGTCTCTCCCCCTAGGTATCTAGTCTCTCTGTCGGTCTCTCGTCTCTCCCTCGGGGTCTTGTCTCTCCCCCTCGGTATCTCGCCACCCCCCTAACGCCCTACGCTTCCAACACATCCTCGCTAATTAACCCAGCTGAAGGTATTTCCACCTGCGTAAGAAAAAGCGTTTGAGTGACTGGCGGGGTCGGTGGAGTGGCCGAGGGAGGAACTCAGAGAGAGGACTCAGCCATATAGGTCACTCGGGTACTCAACTCACTGAGCCTTACACTCTGGTACGAAAAATTTAGGAAATATTCGAGCGAAACTAATTTGAACGATTGACTTGAGTTATATTTTCCTTTCCGCCATGATAGCTAAGAATAAGTAGAGTTAATTTGTTTTAGAGTTTTAAAAGAAAGATATATTAACTAATTTACTTTAGAGGTTAATAGACGAGTGTTAGTTAATTTGTTGTAGATATTTAAAGATATAAGTAATGTGTCTTAGTTATAACACCATACATCACTATGACAACCATAACTGATAACATTACCCACCACCATAACTATCACTACAACAACAACTACTACCACTATCATTACCATAACCAGTATTACCATCGTCACCATAATCAGAGGTAAAACCCCTACCATCTTAAGTACAACTACCATTACCACCACAACCACTACAACAATCACCATTATGACTACCACCACTATTAACATAACCACTACTACCACAATCACCACCACCACAAACACCACAGGAAAACAACAAAACCTACTTCCAATAATAATTCACCCCCCCCCCCCCCTAGGGCCCCGAGGTGGGAGGGAAGGAAGAGAGGGTAGGGGGGGGGAGAGAGGGTAGGGGAGGGAGAGAGGGTAGGGGAGGGAGAGAGGGTAGGGGAGGGAGAGAGGGTAGGGTAGGGAGAGAGGGTAGGGGAGGGAGAGAGGGTAGGGGAGGAAGAGAGGGTAGGGGAGGGAGAGAGGGTAGGGGGGAGGGAGGAGAGGTAGGGGGGAGGGAGGAGAGGTAGGGTAGGGGAGGGTAGGGGAGGGAGAGAGGGTAGGGGAGGGAGGTGAGGGTAGGGGAGGGAGAGAGGGTAGGGGAGGGAGGTGAGGGTAGGGGAGGGAGAGAGGGTAGGGGAGGGAGAAAGGGTAGGGGAGGGAGAGAGGGTAGGGGGGGGAGGGAGGGAGGGAGGGACAAGGGGCTAATTAAGCTGGGTCAAAGGTTACGGGGTGTAGCACGCGCGCTAAGGTCTCCTGGTATTACGCCTCTGTTATCCACATGCCCGCGGCCGCACGCCCCTCTTGTCTACACGCCTGATACAGCACGACCCCTTGTCTACACGCCCACCGTCCACACGTTCACGGCAGCACGCCCTCTTATCTACAAGCCCACCGTCCACACCGCTACCAGACGCCTCATTTCTGTTATAGGTGGATATCCGTTATACGTAGATGTCCGTTATACATGGATGTCCGTTATACGTAGATGTCCGTTATACAGGGGTTTCCGTTATACGTGGATGTCCGTTATACACCCCTAACAGCTTATCAGTACCCTCTACACCCGCGGGACAGCACCACAACACAAGGCCTTCCGTGTTTACTGAACAATGACGTCATCGAGGAAGGAATCTCCCGTCAGTCTATCCCCCCACCCCTTCAGTCTTACCTCCACCCCTTCAGTCTTACCTCCACCACTTCAGTCTTACCCCTCCTTCAGTCTTACCTCCACCACTTCAGTCTTACCTCCACCCCTTCAGTCTTACCCCTCCTTCAGTCTTACCTCCACCACTTCAGTCTTACCTCCACCCCTTCAGTCTTACCTCCACCCCTTCAGTCTTACCTCCACCACTTCAGTCTTACCTCCACCCCTTCAGTCTTACCTCCACCCCTTCAGTCTTACCTCTCCTTCAGTCTTACCTCCACCCCATCAGTCTTACCTCCACCCCTTCAGTCTTACCTCCACCCCATCAGTCTTACCTCCACCACTTCAGTCTTACCTCCACCCCTTCAGTCTTACCTCTCCTTCAGTCTTACCTCCACCACTTCAGTCTTACCTCCACCCCTTCAGTCTTACCTCCACCCCTTCAGTCTTACCTCCACCCCATCAGTCTTACCTCCACCCCTTCAGTCTTACCTCCACCCCTTCAGTCTTACCTCCACCACTTCAGTCTTACCTCCACCACTTCAGTCTTACCTCCACCCCTTCAGTCTTACCCCTCCTTCAGTCTTACCTCCACCCCTTCAGTCTTACCTCCACCCCTTCAGTCTTACCTCCACCCCTTCAGTCTTACCTCCACCCTTTCAGTCTTACCTCCACCCCTTCAGTCTTACCTCCACCCTTTCAGTCTTACCTCCACCCCTTCAGTCTTACCTCCCCTCCTTCAGTCTTACCTCCACCCCTTCAGTCTTACCTCCACCCCTTCAGTCTTACCTCCACCCCTTCAGTCTTACCTTCACCCCTTCAGTCTTACCTCCACCCCTTCAGTCTTACCTCCCCTCCTTCAGTCTTACCTCCCCTCCTTCAGTCTTACCTCTACCCCTTCAGTCTTACCTCCACCCCTTCAGTCTTACCTCCACCCCTTCAGTCTTACCTCCACCCCTTCAGTCTTACCTCCACCCCTTCAGTCTTACCTCCACCCCTTCAGTCTTACCTCCACCCCTTCAGTCTTACCTCTACCCCTTCAGTCTTACCTCCACCCCTTCAGTCTTACCTCCACCCCTTCAGTCTTACCTCCACCACTTCAGTCTTACCTCCACCCCTTCAGTCTTACCTCCCCTCCTTCAGTCTTACCTCCACCCTCCTTCAGTCCTTTATCAGTCTATCAGTTAGTTTGAGGTGTATATAAACGATCAAATCCACACACACACACACACACACACACACACACACACACGTCTCCAACAAACACTCCAGTCTCCTTGATCCACCACGCATCAATACACTCACTTCACCACCATGTTTACAAACACAGTGGTGAGAATGGTTGGTGTTTTTGGTACCTTCTGTGTTAGAGGAATGGTGAAGATTTTAATTCCATCGTGTTTTTTTTTTCGTTTTTCTTCATCTTAACGAATGATTGTGATTTGATTCTTGCGTCTAAACATTCAGAGAACCATGCCATGAACGAGTGAATGGTAGTTAAGTCTCCAGCCACTCGTTGAACCATGCCATGAACGAGTGAATGGTATTTAAAGTCTCCAGCCACTCGTTGAACCATGCCATGAACGAGTGAATGGTAGTTAGAGTCCCCAGCCACTCGTTGAACCATGCCATGAACTAGTGAATGGTAGTTAAGTCTCCAGCCACTCGTTGAACCATGCCATGAACGAGTGAATGGTAGTTAAGTCTCCAGGCACTCGTTGAACCATGCCATGAACGAGTGAATGGTAGTTAAAGTCTCCAGCCACTCGTTGAACCATGCCATGAACGCTTTAATAGTAGTTACGCTTCTTTATACTCGTACAGCCATACCATGAACGAGTGTACACAGGTAAACAACTAATTACCAAAATAAAACTAATCTTCAGGTGTATACAATAGACCTCAGCTAATGGTCTCATATTTTACCTTTTAAGTAATTAGTAATGTCAAAAGTGACTCACGTGCACAACACCTGAGGAGGTCTCTCTCTCTCTCTCTCTCTCTCTCTCTCTCTCTCTCTCTCTCTCTCTCTCTCTCTCTCTAAGTGTTGGAGGTGAGGTCAATTAACTAATCCAGGTAAGATTAATTAACTAGTTCAGGTGACGATAATTAACTTGTCCCGGTGATATTAACTAGTCAAGGTAAGCGTGTAAGGTTAATGAACTAGTCTAGGTGATATTAATTAACTAGTCCAGGTGCGAAGGATAACTAACTAGTCCTGATGATATTAATTAACCAGTCCAGGTAAGAAGGCTAATTAACTAATCCAGGTGATACTAATCAACTAGTCCAGGTAAGCAGGCAAGGTTAGTTAACTAGTCCAGGTAAAATTAATCAAATTCTCCAGGTGAGGTCAATTAACTAGTGCAGGTAAGAAGGATATGTAACTAGCCCACAACTCTATATTAACCCATAAACCAGTTTAGTAACACCAGTACACCATCTAGGTCTCTCCCCAACACCACAACCTTCCCTTACACCATTATGCTGGTTTACTAACACCAGTACACTAGCTAGGTCCCTCGCTGGTGTGATCAGTACACCAGCCAGCTCTCTCTTGGTCAGATTTGAGTCGAGTGAGCAGGGAACATTACTGGTGCTGTCGGCGATGAAACGTGCAAGGTTAAGTGGGGACCTGAACGTGGTTGTGATCCTTCTACAGATGCATATACATGACGCCGCAGCTCACCCCGCCGGCCCGCCCAGGTGAGGCGCTCCTTGACATTCACCTGCTCCACAAAGGACGATTTAAATACTTATTTACGACGGCTGGTATTGGTGTGGATGGCATGACAACCACGACCACCCGCCTACATAACGGCCGACGACTAACACACCTCCTCCTGTCTCTTGTGTTGACGATGAACATTACCTCCTGTTACTTCTGTCACCTCCACCTTCCCTGTACCACATCCACCACACCCTGTCACCTCCACCCCTCCCTGTACCACATCCACCACACCCTGTCACCTCCACCCCTCCCTGTACCACATCCACCACACCCTGTCACCTCCACCCCTCCCTGTACCACCTACACCACACCCTGTCACTTGTGTCACCTCCAGACCCCTGAATACAACAGACAATATAAACTGCGTGCTGTAAATCAAGAGCTCAGATACTAATCCCTGGAGCCCCTGACGTATAGTTGTTTATCACTCTTCTTCCCAATCCCACTTTAGAGATTATACACTACAGGTACACCAAAGAGCAGCTTATATCGGTGCTGGGGGAGGAAAACCGGGAGAGGAGAGCGTTGCATACCTTAGGGGGCACCGAAAATAACAAAGTCTATAGTCGTACCGTCATAAAACTACGTGATTGCCGCCTTAAAGATCTCGAAAAATCACCAAATCACACCAGGAACTATACTCGTGGTCATACTGGAAGGCCACACAAGGTCCGTGAACCAGTCCGAGGATCGTCAACTCAAGAGAAAAATGGCAGATTAGCGGGAAATTTTCATCAGTATATAGCGACTACCACACAGACGGAAAGATAACATAATATACAGTACTCACAGTTCACAGTTACCACACAAGAATGTACGTGTCTTTATCTACAATTATTAACGGTGGGGGAAAGATTGGGTCACTTTATTAACTAGCAATTTGGAACGAAATTATCCCCTTTCATATGACCAATTGCAGAGGTGGACTCGAAATTCTGAAGATATGATGATGTAAGCACCCCCTTCCCCCCCCCCTCATCCTCCCCCCTCCCCCCACTCATCCTCCCCCTTCCCCCACTCATCCTCCCCCCTTCCCCCACTCATTCTCACCACCACCTCCATCCCTACATCTATTTTCATTATAGTTCAACACACATAATTAGTTATTGACATTTCCTTTTTTTTGTAACATTATTATACTACCACAACGAATACAAAAATAAATACATTAACACCTGGGGTAGACTGACACCTGCCTCACACCTGGGGTAGACTGACACCTGCCTCACACCTGGGGTAGAATGACACCTGCCTCACACCTGGGGTAGACTGACACCTGCCTCACACCTGGGGTAGACTAACACCTGCCTCACACCTGGGGTAGAATGACACCTGCCTCACACCTGGGGTAGACTAACACCTGCCTCACACCTGGGGTAGCCTTACTTCTGCCTCATAACTGGAGATTCTTGCCTCCCAGAATCCCAGCACACAGCACTAAAGAGGCTGACTCCCACTACACAGCGCTGAGGAAACCATACATCATGCCTCCTGAGCAGCAACACCGAGCTGTGTAATATGTGTGTCTGTGTTAGGGGAGTGAGAGACTGTGTGGGGTAGAGAGGGGGAGTGGGGAGGGGAGAAGAGGGAGAGGAGAGAGGAGGAGGCGGGGGGGAAGGAGCGCCTCGGTGGGTCATGGAGAGGACATACATCGTGGTGTGTCTTAATAGCCACACCATGCACGAACACCACACCACCAGCCACCATGATTTGTGGTGGTGACGTCGACCAGAGGAATGTCCCCCCCCCCCACCACCTCCCTCCACAAAAATCTCACCATTCCATTATTTATCATTCTACCTTGTGAGGAGCGTGTTTGGGGTAAGGAGGGGAATGTCTCTAAAAATCAGCTTGTAGGTAAAAGGTTAAGAAACACCAATCTCTTTACCTTTAAGCTCCTGGAAGCATAAAGCAGCCTCAGATACACAGTTAACTAGGTAGGTAGATCATGAATAATCAATAGTGCACCTTGGTCGTGTGTAGAGACCTCAAGTGTAGCGGCCGCGTCCACAAGATACTTACGATTATCGGGTCCACGCGCCACCCACCAGAATATTAAACGCAAAAACTAACAAAAACAAAATTCATTTATTCTGTTCATTGCTCTACAACAAGATGAATAATATCGCCCTAGTGGTTTTCTTCTTCTTCTTCTTTCTACTCTTCGTCTTCTTCCTACTCTTCGTCTTCTTCGTCTAATATTTTTTATTTTTCTTCCGTATCTAATCTTTAATCTGTATAATTATTTACTTATTTATTTTATTATTGAACTTTACAGCGAGTGTCCATAGCGATGTGAGGGGAGGGGGGGGGAGAGGAAGGCAGAGAGAGAGAGAGGAGACACACAGTAGTAATCATAATGAACGCTTCTGTTGACAGTTATGGCAACCAAAATAACTTTATCGTTGACGGCTCCTTAAAAATCTCTAAACAACAAACAAACAAACAAACAAACAAACAAACAACGGCAGTGGTGGTGGTGGTGGTTATATTAGCGACGTTTAAACACCAGTCACGCAGTTATCACACGCAATAGACTACGAGAGATGCGTTCACAAACTCAAAATGTAATGCTAATTCAATCACATATTTTTTCTTCTCCCAGTGCTTTAATTTTCCTCTGATCACTGTCGCCTGGTGGGTGTGTGAGGTGCATTATAAGTCGTCATTATAGTGGTAATGATGAGCATTCCATTATCAACCCCTACCAGGAAGGTGAAGGGAGGGAAGGGGAGGGAGGGAAGGGGAGGGAGGGTTAGTGTGTGGGAGGGAAGAGGAGGGAGGGTTAGTGTGTGGGAGGGAAGGGGAGGGAGGGTTAGTGTGTGTGTGTGTGGGAGGGAAGGGGAGGGAGGGTTAGTGTGTGTGTGTATCTTAAGGCCTGGGTTACCTATCCATGTTAAATACTTGGAGTGAGGTTGGCAGGTAGGCTGTGTTTTTAGCCCAGAATGACCTAACTTCCTTTTCGAGACAATAAACTAATGCTTGAGACACAGATCATGGTCAAACAACCTCTCACAACCTACACCTCCACACATCACTACACCTTCTGGTCTTTATCGCCTCTACACTACTACAGCCTCACCTCTTATCAGGAATACGGTTTCAGGGTATCAGTGAAAGTTCAGTGTATTGGCGGAAAATTTCATCAATCAACCGAAATTTTGATTGTTGGCTAAAAATCAATTTGTGTCAAGTGAATAAGCGGTTTCCATTATATAAATACTCATATATATCATTTCCTTAACACTCTAATCCATAATAAATGTGAGTTTCTTTGTGACAATGAGTAAAGGAAACAAACTTGGCTTCCATGCCCTCAGCTGTAGGTACTGTGGAGGGGGGGAGGGGGGATGGCAAGCAAAGGTACAATGAACTTAATGACATCATCAAGAAATGCCTCACCACCACTACTACCACTACCACCACTACCACCACCACTACCACCAACCAACACACAGGGAACTCTGCACATCTTCAGACTCGATGGATTTGGCAAAGGCCCAGATGGGATCACAATGTCACCGTGGAATGATCGTAGACAAATATTTCGGAATTCCAAGTGTTACCACCTTAAATGTCTACAATTATTTCTCTTGTAGAATAGTTAGAGCATAAGGAAGGTCGGGGTGGAAGAGGGGGGGAGGGGGTGTAAGGCGTGGATATCAGTTTGGTCCCAATAGGGTTTTAAGAGACTAGCACTGTAATGCCCCTAAACTCATTGAAACGCCAACGACTTAGAACATCCATATTTATGTTCCAGCGCCTTAGCACAATGGTCCAGGGGAAGGGGGTAGGGGGTAGGGGGGAAGGGGGTAATACTTGCTGCATAATATGACGCTTACACCCCTCTCACCCATGGAGCTCTCGAGTAAATCTTTAAAATGTGATATGTAATAATTCAGTCATCACTTTGTAAATACTGTTTCAACCAATAAAAAATAAAAAATAAAATAAATAAAATAAAATGTAAAATAAACCTTAATAAATGATAACAAGGAGTGGTAAGTGAAGACAATTATCCACTTGTAATCAGGGGAAATTATAGTAATTATCCCTGAACGATCCCTTGTTTTCTTCTGAGAGACCAACAGACACTTGGACCATAGCAACTTACCTTAAGCCCAGCAGGATGAAGCACCAATCACAGCCTCTTATAGTCACAACAAAGTCTTAACTCGTTTTACCTGGAAAAATAAAACATGCAATGAGATAAATTAATAATAAAAGGTAAAAATTATACTTTCAATATTAATTCAGTCAATGTTATCAAACTATTTACCTGTGAGGTGCTTAGAAAAAAATATTAATGAAATAAATTGAAACTGTCGACTGTATTGATAAAACTATGATGACTACTACTGTATTCTTATCCCAGCCACACCATTACCACAACTCTCACCCAGCCACACCACCACCACAACTCTCATCCACCACACTACCACATCAACACTCACCCACCACACCATTACCACAGTATTCACCCAACCACACCATTACCACAACTCTCACCCAGCCACACCATTACCACAGTATTCACCCAACCACACCACCACCACAACTCTCATCCACCACACTACCACATCAACACTCACCCACCACACCATTACCACAGTATTCACCCAGCCACACCATTACCACAGTATTCACCCAGCCACACCACCACCACAACTCTCATCCACCACATTACCACATCAACACTCACCCACCACACCATCACCACTACTCTCACCTACCACACCACCACTACACTACCACCCTCACCCACCACACTACCACCCTCACCCACCACAGTACCACCCTCACCCACCACGCTACCACCCTCACCCACCACACTACCACCCTCACCCACCATAGTAACGCCAGAGGAACGTGTGGTGTAACCTTCATTCGCCAACACGTTCCATTACGTAACACAGAACAAGTTTTAATTTATTGGTGAATTAATTAATAAAAATATGATCATACGAATACAAGCTTACGTTCACCAAGTATCGCCGGACGTTCACCAAGTATCCCTGACGTTCACCAGTATCGCTGCCTGACGTTCACAAGAATCAGCTAACGTTCACCAAGTAACACCTCCTAACGTTCACCAAGTATCGCCTCCTGACGTTCACCAAATATCGCTTCCTAACGTTCACAATAATCACCTAACGTTCACCAAGTATCACCTCACAAATAAATAATACCGAAGGAAGTGAAATCCAGTTTTTTACCTCCATTGTATATAAGAAAAAAGTCCGTCGGTTACAACTTACAACTATGATAACAATCTAACAGCGGCGTCTGGCTCTTGTAATAACCTAATGCGATTATCACAAGGTTATCACAACAAAGGAACAGTAGATGCATAATAATAACCCCTGTCTGTCTGTTGTTGTTGTTGTAGTCACGAGGACATAGCTCAGGTGTGGTGTCCAGGTGAGTCCTTCAGGTTAATTAAATGATTACCTGAAGAATCTTGAGCCTAGTATGTTTCACCTAAAGATTAACCACCCCAACCTAACCTAATCTAACCCAAAGATTTAAACACTCTTACCTACCCTAACCTAACCAAATCTACCCTCCCCAAACCTACCCTAACCTAACCTAACCTAACCTAACCAAATCTACCCTAACCTCACCCCCCCCCCCCCCCCAAATAGCATTATGGTGGTTAATCTTCAGGTGAAATAAATTGTGGTGGAGATTCCTCAGGTGAGCCAGGTAAGGTGAGGTAGGTGAAGGGTTATGAAGAGGCTGCAGGTGAGAGCTGAATATATTCTTTTATAATGTAAGTGTGGTCGTAGGACGTCTCTTTAGTAAGGTAACTTTATAAATACAAATTCACCTTTTTCTTCTACATTGTATCTTCACTCACCAACATTTCAACAATACTTTACTAAAACGTAACCAACCCCTAACCAACACTTATCCACCCCCATCACCAACCCATCACCACCCCATCACCAACACAGATCCACCCCATCACCAACACATCACCACCCCATCACCATCCCATCACCACCCCATCACCATCCCATCACCAACACAGATCCACCCCATCACCAACCCATCACCACCCCATCACCAACCCATCACCACCCCATCACCACCCCATCACCAACACTTCATCTAAAACGAACACAAATAAAAACCAGTTATTCGTATGATGTCTCAGGCTTTTGCTTCACCCTGTATAATCACGAAAGCGGCTAACAGAGGGGGTTGTGGGCGGTGTGGGCGGCGATGGTGGTGGTGGGGGTCATTATGGGCCGTGTTGAAAAGGGGGAGGAGGTCAGGTCAGTGTGGGGGGGGGTCACATGGGGGTCATGAGTGATAGTCTTGGGATCATGACCTTAAATGCAGAAGATTACCAACAGAGGTCACGGCTCACTGACTAATGATGGTTTATCCAGTCTCTATTTTACCTGAAGCGTGAGACTGTTGAGAGACGTGTATTAGGAAAGAGGGAGGAGAGAGGTAAGAGGGAGGGAGGGAGGGAGAGGTAAGAGGGAGGGAGGGGGGAGAGGTAAGAGGGAGGGAGGGAGGAGGGGGAGGTAAGAGAAGGGAGGGAGAGGTAAGAGATGGGGGGGAGGAGAGAGGTAAAGGGGTAGGGAGAGGATAAGAGGGAGATGGAGGGGTGAGTGGGAGGGAGCAAGTGGGAGGGACTGGGTGGGAGGAAGTGAGTGAGTGGGATGGTCAGGTCATCACCCACTTCATCCCTTGATCAACTTCGCCATTTTTTTTTTCAGTATATCTTTGTTTATAAATGACGTCATCTGTGAGAGAACTTGCAGGGTTATCGTTCCTCCTCCTCCTCCTCCTCCCAGCTGTCTCTTCTCCCTTCACCTCCTCCTCTTCCTTATTTTCTTATGTTCTCATGTTTCTTCTTTTCTCTTCTTCTCCTTCTTTCCTCTCCACCCCATCTTCCTCTTTCTCCTCCTCCTTCTTCCTCTACACACACACACACACACACATGATGATAATAACAATAATAACAATAAAGTAAGGTAAAGAGGAGAGAAAATATAGATGCAATAACCTATAAGGAATACAATAGACGAAATAATTAAACAAAAGACAAACGAATTAATAACACAATAATAACAAAACAAATAAAGAAATGTGACCCTTGATTACAAAAAAAAATACTTCATAAAAGAAAACAAAAGAATTACGAAAAAAAATAAATAATAAAAAATAAAATAAAAATGGAGACTAAAAACAAAAAGACGGAAAAACAAAAGACTAGCAATACAGGAATTTATAAAAGACAATAAACTAAGACGAAATAAAACTCTTGTTGACGATATTTCCTGGACATATCTGCCTCCTTCCCTCTGACACATATATAGCTGGAGAGGAAATATGCGCCCCAATATAATAAAGAAAGAGAGAAAGAGAGAGAGAGTGAATAGAGATAGCTGAGAGAGAGAGAGAGAGAGAGCTTACCTGGCAATACAGAAGAAGTGTGTTGAAGAAAGCGAGCGCGCGCCCTTCTCGTGACGGATATACACGACAAAACTTAATGGGACAAGTGCCAAGTGTCTCTCTACACTACACCTGGCCTACTTCAACAAATTTCTCCTTGTAAACAGTGAAAAACAAAACACTACAAGAAGATCCGGGAACAGATTCGTATAAGCAACGGGGAATGAAGGCGTAAAAAGTTGGTTAGATAAATACTGGTAGTTCGCTATCTGACATAATCTGAGAGGGGAGGCAGATATTGTGTGAATGTTGACTATTTTTTCGTGTTACTGTGTGTTGGCTGGTGAAGGGCAGAGAAAGAAAGAGACAGACAGACAGACTTTCCCTCAAGTGGTAGGTAATGTATCTTAATGTATTTTATCTCTCGACAGAATAAATTACAGGATACATAATAATTTCATAGGTTATAATACATATACATTTACTAACCTTACCTGTGTCCTATTCACGTATCATCATTTATATCCCATTTCCATACATTTTCGATCTTATAAATTTAGCGCTTGGAAAAAAAAAGTTTGTAATTTTAAGACTTTCACCAAGATCTCCTGATTGTGTGACCTGACCAGACCTGACCTAACCCCAGAACCCTTACAAGTTATCCAGGAAGTGTTGCTATTAATGCGATAAACATGAAGGGATTCGGTTCAACAGGTACAGTACAGTGTTCCTTGTATATATTGGACAGCTTAGAGTAGAGAGCAAACAGACATTGAAGTTATTAATGATATATACAAAAGAAACATATTTATACTATTATGGTACAGATGAATGGCAGGTGTAGTTAACAGAGCCAGGTGTATTTAACAGAGCGAGGTGTAGTTAACAGAGCCAGGTGTAGTTAACAGAGCCAGGTGTAGTTAACAGAGCCAGATGTAGTTAACAGAGCCAGATGTAGTTAACAGAGCCAGGTGTAGTAAAGAACCAGGTGTAGTTAACAGAGCCATATGTAGTTAACAGAGCCAGGTGTAGTTAACAGAGCCAGGTGTAGTTAACAGAGCCAGGTGTAGTAAAGAGCCAGATGTAGTTAACAGAGCCAGATGTAGTTAACAGAGCCAGGTGTAGTAAAGAGCCAGGTGTAGTTAACAGAGCCAGGTGTAGGTAACGAAGCCAGGTGTAAGTCAGTATTTACGGTCCACGAGCATTAGGAGGGGGAGGGGAGGAGGTGTAAGTAGTGTGTGGGGGGGAGGGGGAGGAGGGGGGAGGGGTGGGGGGAGGTCACGACACAACACGGCAGAACATGTCGCAATAAATAACACGGCCAAGCAGACATGTTGCCCTGATGTTTCTACTGCTGATGGTGCTGCTGTTCCTGCTGCTAGTGCTGCTGCTTCTGCTACTTGTACTGCCTCTGCTACTACTTCTGTTGTTACATTTGCTCCTGATACTAACGCTGCCAACACGGAGGGAGGGAGGGGGGGGGGAGGTAAAACACTGCCATCTGGTGAGTAAAACAAACACTATCTTTTACCCTTGCTCTACAGTTCACAGTCTCAACACACAACAACAAACTGCCACGTCACCTAACCTAACCTAACCAAACCTAACCTAACCTAACCTCCTAAATATCTTCTTCCTTCAGTTTATACTCGATGTAAGAGTCAAGGCTCTGTTCTCCCCCACACAGCTACAAAACCCGTATTTTATTAATTTTCTTTTAATACAATACTGACGCTATTGTTGTTCTTCGTTACCTACATGTGTGTGTGTGTGTGCTCGTATGTATGTATGTACAATAGTATTAGGTTAGGTTAGGTTAAAGTCAGGTTAGGTCAGGTCAGGTCAGGTCAGGTTAGATTGGGTCAGGTCAGGTTAGGTTAAAGCAACACCTAACATAAAATACTGGCTATAATCTTTATAGGTCAAGTCTATAATCCCACGTACTGATAACTCTTCTAATAATATTCACTATCATTGACCACTGGCGATATTTATAGATCAGACCCTTAACCCTTCAGCGCTAATGATGTTTACAATGAAGACCTTCCCTGAATGCTGATGTTGTTATGAAGTCAAAAGGAGTTTCCATCACAGACACTGGCGCTATTTATAGGGTAGACCCTTAACCCCCCCAGGTGTTGGCGATATTTAAAACCCTGCCCCTTAACCTCAGGTCCGGATGATGGTAAATAAAAAGGGTATTTAAACAATAAGAAACAATTATCATAATAAATTTTCCTTAAGACAATATTCTAATGTTATAAAGATCAGAGTTATATCGCCTATGTTTATCGCCTATGTTTAATTCTTATGTTTAATTCCTAATCAGCTTGTGTAATTACTGACTAATATTCCCATAATTAAAGATCAAAGAGGGTACCTAATTGGCTCACTTATGTTATAACACAAGGGAAGAATTAACAATGCTTCTATCTAACTGAGGGGATGTGGTTTGGTTAGGTTAGGATGCCAATTAATTTACGTATTTTTTTCCTGGACGTTAGTTTCATGCCAATACCACCAGGGGGCTCCACCACAGAAACATGTCCAACACTTGTCTAGTTTTTGTTGTATACCTGTTTACTTTTTGTATAATCCCTTTCTTGACACGTTGATTACGATAACTTAACCCCTTGAGTATGATGACTTTCCACTTCAGTACGATGACTAAACCCTTTGAATATAACAACTCAACCCCTGGACTACGATAACTTAACCCTTGAGTACAATAACCTTTTGAGTACGATAACTTAACCCTTCGAGTACAATTACTAAATCCCTTGAATATGGTGAGTACTATTCCCTAAAGTCTATTTGTATTCCTAAAAAAAAAAACATTGTACCCGAAAGTCTTAAATGGATTTTGTCCTTTTCCCAAAAATGTTTCTGAACGAGTGTCCTCCCCCACCAGCGGACCCCTGGAATGCTCGTCGGGGACCGGTCCAATCAGTGATCAAGGGCACCACCCCCCATTAATCACGCCTTCTTTAAACCCAATCGCAATCTCATTCATCAGAGTGTAGTTAGCGCCACGAGCAGGTACCCGATAACCCAGGTGGGCAGCGGGGCCGAGTAATGAATGTGTCTGTCCACCGGAGAGAGAGAGAGAGAGAGAGAGAGAGAGAGAGAGAGAGAGAGAGAGAGAGAGAGAGAGAGAGAGAGAGAGAGAGAGAGTCTTACTCCTACAGTTTCACCCACGCCGCTACACCTATGGACTCTAACTGGCTCACGTCCTCACACCACAGTGGCAAGACTCGTGTGCAGCGTCCTCGGTTCGCGTACACCAGACACAGTATGGGGGAAGACCTCGGGTGGAGAAGGGACCACTTATGACCATGGTAGTCGTTTATACCCAACAAGGATATGGATAATTAATGTGTATATACTAGTCTGTCGTAGGTTACTGTTATATACATCACTTGGGGGAAACTATCAATGTTTACATGAGATGGCTGTGGGGACGCGACCAGAAGAGGATATTTCCAAGAGGCGGCCTCTCTACCACAAGCACTCCTCACCTGTTTCATTCTTCAGTCTCAGCGATATCTCACACCTTGAGACGTCTTGTTTACCCATCTACTCCCGCCTTATGGATCCATCTTATAGGTTGTGTGTTTCTCTCAGCTGGTTATTGCTGATGTGACCCGGCCAACACTCGTTCAACATCACTCTGTTTATATTTTAATAAATTTATATCATGTAGTGAGCTGCCAGGTAATGTTTTGTTTTTCTTTTCTCTTTCTTTCACTGTAGGATCGACTGGTGTACTGTGGCTGCTGGGCGCACACCGTAAACTACTGTACATGGGCCAGGAAGACAGTCGGTCAGAGTAACGTGTCGTGTTTGTCTCCTGGAGAACACTCACACTTTTAACTACTACACCAGCCACCTCACACTCCCTCAGACACACACACACTCATAATAAAACACTAGATTAATTAACAACCTTACTTAAATAACCCAATTTACACTAATGAGGTTAATTTAGGCAAGAATGTTATAAATGTGATAGAGTAAATAATGATTCTCTAGTTAACTCACACGTATACTAACCAACGAAAACTGTCCTAGAAAAAATATCAACAAAAACACTGTGACTGATTCCCCGGTGTTAAAAAGACCCAAGGAAGCATTTTTTAACCACTAATTGATTACTTTAAATGCAATCCATGAATACATAAGTATATTTATCTTAAGAGTACAGTACATTTAAACACACCTGACACATGCATAATCTAAACATCAAACGTGAATATTAAGTAACAAATTCAAGCGACTGATGCAGAACTCATAGACTAAAATGAAGTACCCGGTTGTTCCTCGATATAAATAAACAACTTTTTTTTTAATGTCTCCTAAGTGTGTTCCAGGTGAGTGCATTACAAACACACGTACGAAGCGAATACTTATCTCAGGCTAAGATTCGAAAGTTATCCAGTATTCATATTAAAAATTAAATTACCACTTAAGTACATATTTTTATGATATGTGACCACTTAAGGACATGTGACCACTTAAGTACATGTTTTAATGATAGGTGACCACTTAAGTACATGTTTTTATGATATGTGACCACTTAAGGACATGTGACCACTTAAGGACATGTTTTAATGATAGGTGACCACTTAAGGACATATTTTAATGATATGTGACAATTTAAGGACATGTGACCACTTGAGTACGTGCTTTAATGATATGTGACCACTTAAGAACATGTTTTAATGATATATGACCACTTTAGTACATTTTTTAATGATATGTGGCCACTTAATACATGTTTTATGTGGCCACTTAAGTAAATATTTTAAGGGTAATATATATAGTTCCTCTTACAGAACTTCCCTTGCTTTGGTAGAGGGAGGAGGGGCAGGAAGCTGTTACTCCACTCAAGGTTTACTCCACTCAAAGTTTACTCCACCATTAGTACATCCACCAGGTAGTGTATGGTACTCATTTACAACTGAGTGTACAAAACCGAGTGTGGATAAGTACTCTGGCCGAGAATCGAACTCGTGAACGTTTGCTTGCGAGATGACTGTTCTACCAGCTGTGTGTGTGTGTGTGTGTGTGTGTGTACTTTCAAGCTATAAGGCTAGAGTATCAAGAACAAATCTACTGTTTTTCTTAAGGTTTTGTCCTGGCCTTAACGGACATACCGAACAATGCCAAGGTTGAATAATTTTCCCGGCTTTTCCTTACAGTTTTAAAAATCTTATACTTTCTCGATAAAATTTCAAACATTAATGTAAATAGATAAGTAATAAATACATAGATTAATGAATAAATAAGTACAGTATAAATATATGTATGTGCCATGCATACCACAAACGCACATTATAGGTGTTCCCCCTGGACTGTACCCGTGTTCGCTGTGATCAAACCGCCAATAAAAATTCAACAGCTGTACGGCTCGAGTCTTCAATTTATTACGTGTTGCAGTTTGTAGCGCGACGAGGACATAAACCCGAGTTGCCTGGCCAATATATTACGTCTGAGAGGGCCCGTGGCGAGTGGCCTTAGCACCCGGCGCCTACATAAACACACACACACACACATACATACAGTATTTCTCAGGTCGTCTTACTTTTGGCGCCGGTGTGGTGTGTGGAGCCAGAAGGATGCTGTGAGTATCTGACTGTGTGTTGCAAGTGAGGTTATGAAGGTATCTTGTGTTGTGGGTTAGAGTTATGACTTTGACTGTCGTAAATAATTCTGTGTTGTAATATGTTTGTGTTGTATGTTCATGGGAGTCACAGGTGTTGTATGTCTATCGGTGGACGTTACGAGTGACTGCATCTGTGAGTGCTATAAGTGCAGGTGTGGGGTGTCAAGTGCAGGTGTGGGGTGTCAAAAGTGCAGGTGTGGGGCGTCAAGTGCAGGTGTGGGGCGTCAAAAGTGCAGGTGTGGGGTGTCAAAAGTGCAGGTGTAGGGTGTCATAAGTGCAGGTGTAGGGTGTCATAAATACAGGTGTAGGGTATCATAAGTGCAGGTGTGGGGTGTTATTAGTTGCAGGTGTGGATAACAAGTTCAGAATAAAAGGCAAACAGATAAAAACGATAAACAAATATGAAATAAAATAAAAAAAAAAATAAAAAACCAAGAAGAAGAAAACAAGAGAGAAAGAAAATTACAGGAAAGGGGAAATGAGAGAGAGAGAGAGAGAGAGAGAGAGAGAGAGTACGGAGAATGGTAAAAAACAAAACATTGGAATAACGTAGAGAGCATAGAGAAAGGGAAATAATGAGAGGAGGGGACGAGAGGAATGAGGAAGGGGACGAGAGGAATGAGGGTGTAAAGGAGAAAAGGTAAACGGAAGGGGAGGGGAGGAATGAAGGGGGGGAAGGGAGGGGAAGGGGGGGAAGGGAGGGGAGAAATGGGAAAAGGAGAAAAGAGGGAGGGGTGAGGAGAGATGAGGAAGTGGAGATAAATGAAGGAAGAGAAAGGAGAGGGGAAGGAGGGGAAGGAAGAGGAGGAGGAGGAGGAAGAAGGAGGACCCCAGACATACAAGCATCAATAGCAAGAAGACGACGAGAGGAACCCGACTTGATCTACGAACCCCCACCATCCATAATTCACATCTCTCTCTGCCCAACACAGCGCCAAGCCACACCCGCTCTTATGGTCGACTTCCTGGGTGAATTATAAGGTGAGTGTAACCCTTAGAGACCCTGGGAGGATGGCGCCCTTCACGACCCACGGGTAGAGTTTAGATCCAGCTACTCTTGTCTGTTGTGTTCGTCGAGTCCTTTCGCTGTAGAGTCCCTGTGAGTGGTGCTGTAGAGTCCCTGTGAGTGGTGCTGTAGAGTCCCTGTGAGTGGTGCTGTAGAGTCCCTGTGAGTGGTGCAGTAGAGTCCCTATGAGTGGTGCAGTAGAGTCCCTATGAGTGGTGCTGTAGAGTCCCTATGAGTGGTGCTGTAGAGTCCCTGTGAGTGGTGCAGTAGAGTCCCTATGAGTGGTGCTGTAGAGTCCCTGTGAGTGGTGCTGTAGAGTCCCTGTGAGTGGTACTGTAGAGTCCCTGTGAGTGTTGCTGTAGAGTCCCTGTGAGTGGTACTGTAGAGTCCCTGTGAGTGGTGCAGTAGAGTCCCTATGAGTGGTGCTGTAGAGTCCCTATGAGTGGTGCTGTAGAGTCCCTGTGAGTGGTGCAGTAGAGTCCCTATGAGTGGTGCTGTAGAGTCCCTGTGAGTGTTGCTGTAGAGTCCCTGTGAGTGGTACTGTAGAGTCCCTGTGAGTGGTACTGTAGAGTCCTTGTAGAGTCCTTGTAGAGTGGTTCCTAAGATTCCTTGTGAGTTTATTTACTCATCACACATCCCACAGTGAAGGTATCATTAGTCCACAGGGTGATGAACAAGTCACTTTACCGAGAACAATGTTATCTCCTCGTTCTACATCCACCACTCTGTATTTAAACTGATTAAAATCCAATTCCTAAATGTACAAAAATTTCAATATTTACCTTTTTTTTATCGATTGATTTCTAAAATTATTTTAGTCCACGAGTTTACCCCCACACACACACTAACCTTCATAGATGACTGGTGTGAAGTAAATATTATCAAAGGTGGTAATTACTGGAGCTGGGATGTAACGTATAAGTTTTAGCTGTCACATAACACTCAACCATGCCAGATATCTTTTAGAATTCTTGAGAAATATATCTAACGGGAAAACTAGTTAATTTTTGTGAGGTTTAATATATTTATAAAAAATATATCATGAATCACAAATATGAAGTTTTTGTTTTTAGTTTCAGAGATTATTTTAGATTCATTTCTTGGTTAAATTGGTTGCCTTTAGGTTAGGTTAGGTTAGGTTAGGTTGTATTTTAAGAAACGGATTTCAACAAATATCAATATTATTACAACAGGTTTTTTTTTCTATATTCTGTCTTCGATGTATGTTCATAACTCTCGTGTGTGTGTGTGTGTGTGTGTGTGTGTGTGTGTGTGTTTATACGCGCGTATGTATGTATGTATGTATATGTGTGTTGTATCTACTGCCAGTTTTTCTAATTCAGGCAACCAATTGACTCACTTTAGTTTAGTTGTCTTAGCAAGTTTTTACCATATCACATAATTCTATTTTTATCCTGTGAGGCGAGGGTCAAACCACTGCCTAGCCTCTGTGTTCTCTTATTATTGTATATTAATTATTTTACTTTAACTCTGCCTGCTCAATGCTTCTCCACTCTATCATCAAATCAGAGCCCAAGACTCTAGCTGCAGGTGTACAACAATGTCAGCGTCTTGTTTATAAATTTCTTGCCCCGATAACGAAGAATCTGAGTCTCGTTATCGTGTCGGATACCTTGTGGGTTGAGTACAATTGAAGGTGTTGTCGTCTTATCTTTAAATCTTCGTTTATTTTAATAGTGTCCGTGTGATTGTTGGAATTTGTATAACGTTGCTAGTCATGTTGCATTTCATTTTTATTTTTTACTTGCTATTACATTCCTATTGACTAGCCATAATAACTGTTCCTATATTGTCTACAGTATTGATGATAAAAACATGTCTCCTAAAATTAACTTAATAAACTTACGGGAAAAAAAAATAGCAACGAAAACCACTATGAGACAACACCCAACAGTGCTTCATAAGACACACACACACACACACACACACTCGAGCTGAACCAACCAAACGAACCTGACCCACTCTGACCCGTGAAGGACAAACTCATCAGGAACAATGGAGGGATTAAATACGCCACACGAACAGTACAGAGTTAGATTAGGTTAGGTTAGATTAAGGTTAGGTTAGGATAGGATAGGATAGGTTAGGATACGTTAGGTTAGGATAGGTTAGGTTAGGTTAAAATCAAGTCTAATTGAATTTTGTACCTCTGTTAAAGCAATGATGTGAAAATACAGGCCAAAATATACATAAGTTATGGTCATATTATTCGTACGTGGTGATGGGGATAGTAGTAGTGGTAATGGTGATGATGGTGATGATGGTGACGGTGACGGTGATGGTGACGGTGATGGTGATGATGGTGGTGATGGTGATGGTATTAGTGTGTGTGTGTATGTTATTGACGGTGCTTAGATTGTGTTATGATGAGTGAGTGTGTGAGTCTTCAGTATTGTTTCTGTCCGTTTACCTCCAACACTAGCACCCTGCCACCCCTCTCTGCCTCGTCCCCCTTCCCTCGCCCCTCCCCTCGTCCCCTTTCCCTCGCCCCCCCCTCCCCTCGTCTCTCCTTCACACTCCCCTCCCCCCCCCACCCTCCACCGCCGCTGCAGGAGGAGTGATAAATGAAGTGGTGGCGTTTAATCCTGGCAGCTGTGATCACTGGTCGGCATAATTGTTCAGGAGGAGGCAAGAAGGGACTCTGAAGGTCGACCATGAGGAATGTGGCCTGACGACGATGAAAAACTCTATACAGACAGACAGACAGACAGACAGACAGAAAAACAGACAAACAGACAGACAGATACTAAGACACATACTAAAGATATGGATTTAATCTTTACTTGTTTTTGTTTGGTGGAGTGGATAGGGAGGTATTTGCTTCAGGGTACGGAGGATGATGTGTTTACGTTGCAGGAAGTGAAGAACGGGAAGCGTCGCTAATACGTGTGGAATAGTTAAGTGTGTTCCCATGAATTGACGATACCACCATTACCACCACCACCACCACGCTGTTGTTTCATCCACACTACTACTACTACTACTACTACTACTATCACTACTATCACTACTACCATCACTACTACCACAACTATTTTAACCCTACCACAACCACTACCACCACCACAACTACATATACCTACATAGACATATACGAATCAATTATATTAACATCATACTTTGTTATTTGTGAATTAATATAAAGAGATGGACCATTTAATTATAGAATCAAACTGGACCAAGTCTTGTATGGACCAGTGTTTGTATTCTAGTAAACCAAGGATGTGTGTAGTGGGCCATAGTGAACCATATCTATGAGTAATGGACCTGACTGAACCGGTTTATATGTACCACAACACACCACAATGGACCGAGAGATTATATGTACTGAAATGTACCCGAACCAGAGTCAGACATGTACTACGTAAGCCTCTGTGTGTGTGCGTGTTGGACGTGTGCTACTTAAGCCTCTGTGTGTGTGCGTGTGGATCAGGTGAGGGGTGGAAGTTGTCGGAGGGTAAATCAAAGAGGATGGCTAAAAAGTAGGTAATCGGGTAATAAACAGAGCCAACGCCAGCTGGTGGTGGTAGTGGTACAACTCCATGAACAGATCTGATAGTAACTTTTAACTAATATTCTCTAAATCATTTGTTTCCTCTATCAAAAAAAAAAAAAAAAATTCTTCATCTATTTTATACTTGAAGAAAAATGGAAACGTGGAGGACGATCATCAAAACAGCGAGTTGCCACGGTACAGTACAGGAGGCAGGTAGGCAGGTACACACTAACCTTCCCGTAAATTACGTTTAGTGTAACCCTTGACCTGACCTTCACACTGATAAGGAAGGATCTGTTTCGTATTATTATCGCTTAAACAAATAAACTTCACAAATACCCAATCCATACCATCAGTGATTTCAACAACCTTCTAGATAGTAATCCCACAACTCAGTACAGTATTATAAGACCAGATAATGCAGACTAAGGAATAACCATCATATGATAAAATGCGTTTGAAGAACTTTGAGAGTGAGTGAAAGGTGGAGGAGGAGGTTGGGCAATAAAGGTGGAGCAGGAGGTTGGGCAATAAAGGTGGAGGAGGAGGTTGGGCAATAAAGGTGGAGGAGGAGGTTGGGCAATAAAGGTGGAGGAGGAGGTTGGGCAATAAAGGTGGAGGAGGAGGTTGGGCAATAAAGGTGGAGGAGGAGGTTGGGCAATAAAGGTGGAGGAAGAGGTTGGGCAATAAAGGTGGAGGAAGAGGTTGGGCAATAAAGGTGGAGGAAGAGGTTGGGCAATAAAGGTGGAGGAGGAGGTTGGGCAATAAAGGTGGAGGAAGAGGTTGGGCAATAAAGGTGGAGGAGCAGTACACGAGTGCCCAGATTACATCGCACGGGTCGAGGATAAATCATTCGTGTGGTGCTGTGCCGCTAGGAGCCGCCGCCGCCGAGCCGGTTACGAGACGAGCAAAGCTGGCAGTCAATCCCGGGCTGTGGAGTTGTATCGACCACCTCTCACTCCCTCCCTCCTACCACCGTTGAGGGGGGAGGAGATGAGGGTACTTCTGGGGCTTCATTCTCCCTTTACCCACCCCCCTTCCCCCCCCCCCCTCCTCCTTCACCCCCGTCATCATCATCCTCCCTCCCTTTTGTCTGTCTTTCCTCTCCCTCTCTTTCCTCTTCCGCTCTGTCTATTTCATTTATTTTCCTCTTCCCTCCTTCCTCCACACATCGCCTCACCTCCCCTCACATGACTACTGGAAGGTGATTATAACAACCACTAACTATATACAGATGGCTTGAAATTCTCTGGCACTTGGGCTAACACACTGCCGACTCCTCCCTAACTACACCAGATATGAACAAAAGTTAACAATAAAATCAACAATAATTAACAACAGAAAAATGCAATACTAACAATAACAACTAACAACAACAGCGGAAAACAACAACAACAACAACACTAAGAGAGCATTGTGTAGGTCTTCTGTGTGACCCTGTTCAAGTTAACCCACAGAGAAGAATATATACACGAGATAACAAGACTTACCACCACGTGACCTGACCTGACCTAAGCATATCCCTTGACCTCTAAGTCCCTATTCTGAGCCCCCCCCCCCTCCAACCCTTGTCCTCATCCCCCTTCCAAGCTCCCTGTCCTGAGGTAAGGTTTCCTGCAGCTGCCTGAACACACGTGGAGCAACACCAAGAAGCAGTATAAGAGTTTTATTCATATGGGTCAACTTGGTCTACTTTACATGGTGTGAGAGGTGAAGTGTGTTTGTGTAATTATTGACGTAAGGGGCTACTATTTACGTCCCAAATTACCTATGACACTTGGGAAGTTCATAGGCACAAGTTTACCTAATCACCCACCGTCTCTATCCACCTTAGTGTAAAAGATAAAATAGAGCTACATCATTCTTAACCCGGCGGCCACTCGTAGCCTAATCATACCAATCTTCAGACCTTGACAGTTTTACGATAAACCAAAGGTATAGTTGTATCCCTGAACCAAATATATTTATTCACCGTCGTACCAAAGAGCTGAAGCCAAGAACTATGAAACAAGTTCTTACATTTTGAAATTTGAATATTTGTAGTATTGTGATCAATCTTCAAATTAATACCTACGTTCTCTTTTATAATCTCTGTCTTGTTGTTTGTTTGACGTAATGAATCTATGACACGCCTCCGTATCAGTAATTCATAGGACTTTACATTTACAACCAACTCAGACTAAGGCGGGGTGTAGTTCACTCACTTTATCACAGCAATATATCTGTCTAATCCCATAACAATAAACGGAGATGAAGACAAACCTCTTTTTAATACCTTTATGATGATATTGGCATCGTAGATAAAATCATCTTGAAACGTTAGTGCAATAGATCCCGCTAGTCTTTTTTTTAAGAATTCTTCCCGGAAAATTTAAGAAAAAAAAGAGTTCGTAGCGCGCTGGTCCATCATTATAAAGTTACAGCGTTTAGTATTTTGATATTTACTTTGACACGCACACACACACACACACACACACACACACACTTGAGAAATCTTGAATTGTATAAAACTGTAATGAACCGACTGCGAACATTTAACAACGCCTCTGTATATATTTTCATCCTAATATCAGTATTGAAATTTTCCCTATTGACACCTAGGACACAATCTTAACTGTATGAGATCCTTGTTGAGTCTTTATACATGAAAACTCCAGCATAGTAAGAAAGAAACACTTGGTGAGCGTCAAAGCATCAACCAGCGTGTGTAATGTGTCATAAAACGCGACAACATCTGTGTCTGTATGTGTGTGTGTTAGAAGAAACCTTTTACTGCTGCTGCTACAATCACTGAAGTATACAACTTTATAAGCAGGTCTTAACGCTGCTTATACAACCTCCACGATAACTTATTAAAAAAAATGGTTAAAATTATACACAAAAGTAAATATAACTACATAATCAAGTTGAAAATCTACATATATTTATAAACTTCACTAAACCCACGATTTAATAGTGTGGAACAGATTCACTAATTCGTTAAGGTGAGAGTTAGGCAATTAACCGTCTCTGAAGCCTGCAAGGGACCTCAAACAACACGAAGTAACAACACAACACTTAATCCTTGTACACGTATATCAAACTCATCAAATCACTACCACTACAGTCCCGAAAGTCTCCTCGACACAGCCTTGTAAAATGTTCATTCCTCTCTAAATTAACTCTCTGCCCCGGAACTCATCTAAAACTAATATTGTATATAAAGAGCAATAAACCATAATATTTCTTCACAAAACCATAAAGTGTCTCTGTTCACCCCCGTGTAACCAAAAGCAACAAGACGGAGATTAGGAACAAGTCACTAGTGGACTAAAGAGGACGGCTGGCCCCTTATAAACCGTCATCGTGGAGTGTAGTGTGTGTTAATCCTGTGTTTATCAAGAGAACTGGTAAATGTCACTCAAGGCAAGGTAGGGGGTCATGTTAGTATCCACTGCCACTCATTGTTTGCTGTACTGTTACCCTCAAGCTATGTTGGTGGTGGTGTTAGTGGTGGTGGTAGTAGTGGTACTCAGTGGTGATGGTGGTAGTAGTGGTGGTTCTCAGTGGTGGTGGTAGTAGTGGTGGTTCTCAGTGGTGGTGGTAATGGTGTTCAATGGTGGTAGTGGTTCTCGAGCGTATGTATGGGGGGCGAAGGACGTGTGTACACATGAAGGCGTACAGTGTAAGTCTCACTAATGTGCGTGACAAACATTACAGCTGAAGTTACGCTATTCTGATGATGTTAATATAGTGCTACGGTGTTATGGTAGTGTTACGATGGTGTTAATATGGTGTTACGGTGTGTTATGGTGTTACGGGGGTGTTAATATGGTGCTACGGTAGTGTTATGAAAGTGGTGTTGCGGTGTTTAGGTAGTGTTACGAGGGTGTTACTACAATGTTACGGTGTTATGACAGTGTTACCCTAATGGTGTTACTGTTGTGTTAGGAGAATGTAACTCTTGTATCACGGTGTAACGAATAATGTTATTATTGTGTTATGATGTGCTATAATTACTGTTAAGACGTCATGTGTTAGAGAGCTGTCAAGGTCTTGTGATGTGTTATAGGGAGCTGTCAAGATCTTGTGATGTGTTATAGATTGCTGTCAAGGTCTTGTGATGTGTTATAGATAGCTGTCAAGGTCTTGTGATGTGTTATAGGGAGCTGTCAAGATCTTGTGATGTGTTATAGATAGCTGTCTAGGTCTTGTGATGTGATATAGACAGCTGTCAAGGTCTTGTGATGTGTTATAGGGAGCTATCGTGTTGTGGTGTGTTATAGAGAACTATCAAGGTGTTATAAAGAACTGTCAAGGTGTCATAAAGAATTGTCAAGGTGTCAAATAACTGTCAAGGTGTCATAAATAACTGTCAATGTGTCATAAAGAACTGTCAAGGTGTCATAAAGAATTGTCAAGGTATCAAAGAACTGTCAAGGCGTTATGAAAAACTGTCAAGACGTTATGAAGAACAGTCAAGGTGTCATAAAGAACAGTCAAGGTGTCATAAAGAACAGTCAAGGTGTCATAAAGAACTGTCAAGACAATACATTAGTCGCCACAGAACAAACAGCCTCAAGGTTTTACAGATGAAACAATAAGAAACAGAAGGTGACTCTATGGCACCTGACGCCCTCTTAAGATGCCATCCTTAACCTAACCTTAACCAAGTAACAATAGTGTCTATATTTTTAAGTTTCGTTACAAAAGGTTACAGAATATGTCACTGAGTTACAAAAACTGTCACGGTTACAATGTGTTACAAGTATTATTCCAGGTAATAATGTCACGATTTTACTGTCACTGTCACACGGAGTTACACTAATAATAATATCATAATGTTACAAGGGTTATTATGTCTAGTAGAGTTACCATGGTACTGAAAATAATGTTACGGTGTTACAAAGTTTGCCTAGCCATTATTACAAAGACTGATAATGTATAATAAAGATTGTCTATGTTTTAATAACTATACGACACTGTTACAAAGATTATCAACATGTTACAAAGACTTAACGTGTTACAACTACTGCCACGGTTACCAAGACTATAGCTATCAGTGTTACATAGTTTGTCCCGGTCTTAGAAAATTTGTCATGATGTTAAAAAAATTAGTAACGATCTCCTGTTACACCCAGTGCTCTCATAACTGTGACAATGGTGTATAAACTATGAAAGTGTCACCATATGTACCTTAACGAACACACTGCCAAGGTATTATGTGTGATGAGTGTATGTGTTACCATGTACTATGAAAACAGTGTCAAGGGGGTTACCGTATGTTACAAACAGTGTCAAGGGGGTTACCGTATGTTACAAACAGTGTCAAGGGGGTTACCGTATGTTACAAACAGTGTCAAGGGGGTTACCGTATGTTACAAACAGTGTCAAGGGGGTTACCGTATGTTACGAACAGTGTCAAGGGGGTTACCGTATGTTACGAACAGTGTCAAGGGGTTACCGTATGTTACAAACAGTGTCAAGGGGGTTACCGTATGTTACGAACAGTGTCAAGGGGGTTACCGTATGTTACGAACAGTTTCAAGAGGGTTACCGTATATTACAAACAGTGTCAAGGGGGTTACCGTATGTTACAAACAGTGTCAAGGGGTTACCGTATGTTACAAACAGTGTCAAGGGGTTACCGTATGTTACAAACAGTGTCAAGGTGTCACCAAGTGCTGCTCTTCGTCACCACAACACGAGGACGATTACTCAACACAACTCAGGTTCTGGCCGTGAAGGGACTGAGGTCCTCCCCACGACAGGTCCACCGCCCATGAGTGCAACACTACCAGTGGGTGAAACATAACGTCTATGTGGAGTACACGCCGCCCACGGGAGCGACAATCCCACGGTGGGTGTTACAGGCCGCCCATGATTGTGACAGACCGCCCATGAGTGCGACAAATCTCCGGTAGGTGGTACTGGCCGCCCACGAGAGCGACGACGAACCTCCGGTAGGTGATGAAACAGCCCACGATTATGATAGACCGCCCATGAGGGGAGAGGGCAGGTGGAAGGCGAGGGTGGCCCATGGTCCTCGTGTCTAGGGTTCTAGTTTGAGCTACTTTAATGGATTCACCTGGAGCCAAGGCCAGGTGAAGGCATCGTCCCTACTCCTGTACTCACCATGCACCGTTATTCCTGGCGTAGAGCACCTCCACGGTAGCGATGTGGGCGTGTGTCGTGCAGAAGTGGGCGTGGGGGAGGCTGACACTGCGGTAGGGCGGCGGGCGCGGCGCTAGAGAGGCGAGGGCGCGAGGCAGACACTGGGAGAAGCAACACCCTGCGCGCCGGCCGCTGGAGTACGTCTGACGGCCTGGCCTGCCCTCCCCCTGCCCTCCCCGCACGCACACACGTACACACACAAACATCACACGCACGCATACACTCACACACTCACATCCCGCGCCCGCCGTAGCTACTTAGGCTTAGGCGATGGCCAGTACGTGCGTACGTCGGTATGTGCGTGCGTGCGTGCATACGTGCGTCTATGTGTGTCTGTATGTGTGCGTGCGTCTGTGTGTGTGTGTGTGTGTGTGCGTCTGTGAATGTTTGTTGTGTACGTCTGTGTTTGTTTGTTGTGCACGTATGGGTATGTTTGTTGTGTACGTATGTGTATGTGTCTCTGTATGTATTAGCATATTCGTCTGTGTGTGTGTGTGTGTGTGTGTGTGCATGTATGCGTGTGTGTGTGTGTGTGCATGTATGCGTGTGTGTATGTGGTGACCCCGCCCACCACGCCACACATCACAGTGGTGGCCGCCGCCGTCACCACCACACTCCGCCACCCACTCTGCAACCACCACTGTCGCCACTCAACTTCTTCTCTTCAATTACAATATTTGCTCTCAATATTCACCGGTGTATGTATGTGAGGTACGAGAGTTCCAGCATCACACACACATATAGAAACACACACACGCGCGTCAGCTGAAGCCACATCATCCCCTCTCTACGCATTCTACCAACATTCACATACGTCTAAAATTCTAAATTAATCTTTCCTCCACTTGTAAGGAATCATCGAGGTGGGAACTGAACGTGTGTATGGTGGCCTCTCGCTCGTCATATGTTTGTTTTCATGTCGTCAGAATCTTTAGTGTCAAGTATGTCTGCCGTGTCATAGAGTGCCTCGTGTCATAGTCTTTCGTGGCATAAGGTAGTTTGTGTCATAGTCTTTCGTGGCATAAGGTAGTTTGTGTCATAGTCTTTCGTGGCATAAGGTAGTTTGTGTTATAGTCATTCGTGGCATAATGTAGTTTGTGTCATAGTCTTTCGTGGCATAAAGTAGTTTGTGTCATAGTCTTTCGTGTCATAAGGTAGTTTGTGTTATAGTCATTCGTGTCATAATATAGTTTGTCATACAGTCTTTGTTATGGATACCTGCAATGACCGATTTTCAGGTGGGCAATAAACCACATCA
Source organism: Homarus gammarus (assembly GCA_958450375.1). Taxonomy (NCBI): domain Eukaryota; kingdom Metazoa; phylum Arthropoda; class Malacostraca; order Decapoda; family Nephropidae; genus Homarus; species Homarus gammarus. Next base: position 5,394,307 of record CAUDMG010000500.1, read on the forward strand.
TATCGGGTAAGAATGAACCCCATTTCTATGTTGATCAGTTGCTCTTTAAAGATCAATTGACGATCATCTTTTACACACACACACACACACACACACACACACACACATTCCCAAAACAGCATCGTACTCACTTTGAAACCCTGATCAAATTCCTCAAACCCCTTCCGTTACGCGTCAGGACAAAACTCTACCACGCTATAACAAAAAAAAGTCCTAATACTATTATTTTACTCTGAAACGTAATATAACCCCCCCCCCCCCCACAGTACATAACAACGAGATTACCCAATACCAAACAATTTTTACCTCTATGAACTAGCTACTCAATCTCACCTTCTTCCCCCGAATGAGTTTAAGCAATGGGATGAAACTGTAGAATAGGGTGCGGTATATTTCGACTCCAGACAGGCAGTTTAGGTGATAATCATCTGCCCAGGAAAGGTCAAAGGTTAAAAGTCATCAAGAACTATGATGAATTTGATGCTTTGTTGAGGTTATAGGACAGAGGGGGAAACTGTCAGTGTAACAATGTGAAAAATAAATACAATAGTTGAATGACATTGACCAATCATACAAGATCTTAAATTAGATGTAAATCGATTGAGATAATGCTGAGGTGTCATTCACTAAAACTTTGGTAATAATCTCCTCCCCAGGTAGCTCTTGGAGGGAGATTCTTCAGGTGACCAAACTTATCTCTCCAAACATCAGTAAGGACATCACAACAAAACCACAACAGTATATTAAAAAAAAACTCCATGGCAATAAGACTTCTGTTTTCAGATTTACACCAAACCACATGTGACATTTTCCTACATGTTCTCTCCCTAAATAAATATCTAACCACTTTCTCCCCCACGAGGAAGTAAAATCCTCCTTTTACAACACTTCCGTAATGTTATGAGGACACGAGTGTTTTAAATGAGACGAATAAACGAAGAGGTAAGGAGACATTGGCAGGAAATGAAGAGTACCTGAAGCGGCCACCAGAGGACTACCCCGTCATCTCACTCTTGACACACACCCCGTTCCCGAGACACACACACTAATAAGTATTTTCAGCACTAGAGGGGCAACACCATGACAAAATAACACACACTGCATGATGACGAATTTGGGTTGGGCATAAGATCTGACCGCTCCTCCCTACACCTTCAAATAATGATAATGTACATGAAAGAAAGATTCCATGGCATAACCTATTACATAATGACATATATTTATATCTCACAATAACACAGACTAACAATAGGCTCCTAAATCTTGTACGGAAGTTAGAATTTATTCCCCTTTAACATTGTACTAGTGTTGTTTCCCGCTTGTACCCATAAACAAGTGAACTAACTGCTTGTATATTGAACAGTTACTTGTATCAGCTACGCTTCATAGCCCCTTCACTCCGGGGGCGCCACTTTTAATATTTCATTTGGCTATCAGACGATTTTATTCAGCACAGAGGGGAACCAGTACACAGGGTGGTTAATATCAGTACATAACCTCCAGATTTAAAGTATTACCTCTGAGGAATTATTGGGATACGACCTAAATATAAGGATTTTCGTTGAAGTGAGAAATAATTACTTCAGAAGCTTCAACGCGCTGTAACTACACCACAATCCAGAATAATAAATGACGTAGTGTAGAAACTTGAGGTTCATGAACTGTCAAGATAATGGTCTGAAGGCAATGAAGCTCCCCAGACCTGCTTAAAGAAATAAAAATATTCTCAAGATATAATACCGCCCTAACACGCACTACGTCAGGTTCCGCCATTTGGAATTCAAATTTGAAGTCAACTGTTTACAGACAAATGACGATAGGTTTTATTATTCCCCGCAAATAGTAATAACAATCATCACTATTCAGTCACAACTACCACCACTAACCTACACCACAGCTAACCTACAACACAGCTAACCTACACCACAGCTAACCCATACCACCACTAACCTACACCACAGCTAACCTACAACACAGCTAACCCACACCACCACTAACCCTATTTCATCCAGCTCAAAATGGGTACCAAACTTTACAAAACAGGGACATGAAAGGAGTCGAGCGCATTCCTGGCCACACTGCAGTATGCTATATCCACACTGCCTCGAACACCTAGCCAGAACCTACTCATCACAAATACCCTAATGTGTACGTCTCTCAATAGGCTACAGTGACTTTACAATAACGTGGGTGATGGTGGAGGAGGGCAAATGGTCTGGATGTAGGTGGAGAGTATGGATAGGTGAAGAATGTGGATATGGGTAAAGGGTGTGGGTGGAGGAGCAACAGGTGGCGGTAGGAAGAGGTATTTCTCATTAGCTTAAGCCAGATCATTCGCTTGGGCTTCACGCTGCAGTGAGCATTAATCTCTAGCTCATACACGCTCATTCTAAGAAATCAATTATCGATACAATAAAGCTAATAGGAAGTAAATTTTCCGTTACACTGCATCATGACATCTGAGGTGAAAAAAATACTACACACACACACACACACACACAAGACAAACACACGGACGAACGCAAGCAAGCAAGCAAGAAAACACACACACACACACACACACACACAACGAACGCAAGCAAGCAAGCACACACACAATAATCAAGAGTGGTGGGTGCACATGACCACTCAAAACACAGTCAACTGGTTCTTAATCTTTTAATGAATGATCAACTGTCATGGCCAATCAGCGAATATCATGTAGGTTAGGTTAACCCGTGTTCAGCTGCCACAGCCAATCAGCCAGCCCGCTGTCCTCTAGGTAGGCTACTCCGAAGGCCAATCAACGCGCCTCCCGTGGGCTACAAGCGTCATCAAAGTTCCCGCCAAGATTCTCCCGCTAAGATGAAAGAATCCACTAGGAAGCCATCTTTAAATCTTGATTGTCAGTAAATTAAGGTTTGGTGTGAGTAGTGTAGTGTTGTGTAGAGCTTTTGTCGGGTTTGTCTGTTTGACACTCAGGTGGTGACTGTTGGGCACTGAGGTGGTGACTGTCTGTTGGGCACTGAGGTGGTGACTGTTGGGCACTGAGGTGGTGACTGTCTGTTGGGCACTGAGGTGGTGACTGTTGGGCACTGAGGTGGTGACTGTCTGTTGGGCACTGAGGTGGTGACTGTTGGGCACTCAGGTGGTGACTGTCTGTTGGGCACTGAGGTGGTGACTGTTGGGCACTCAGGTGGTGACTGTCTGTTGGACACTCAGGTGATGACTGTTGGGCACTGAGGTGGTGACTGTTGGGCACTCAGGTGGTGACTGTTGGGCACTCAGGTGGTGACTGTCTGTTGGGCACTCAGGTGGTGACTGTTGGGCACTCAGGTGGTGACTGTCTGTTGGACACTCAGGTGGTGACTGTTGGGCACTCAGGTGGTGACTGTCTGTTGGACACTCAGGTGATGACTGTTGGGCACTGAGGTGGTGACTGTTGGGCACTCAGGTGGTGACTGTCTGTTGGGCACTCAGGTGGTGACTGTCTGTTGGGCACTCAGGTGGTGACTGTCTGTTGGACACTCAGGTGGTGACTGTTGGGCACTCAGGTGGTGACTGTCTGTTGGACACTCAGGTGGTGGTTGACAATCAGGTGTTGTCCTAAATCATGATGATACTAGTGTACCTGTACCTGTGTCCCGCTTACCTGTACCTGTGTCCCGCTTACCTGTACCTGTGTCCCGCTTACCTGTACCTGTACGTGTGTTGAGTGCATCATCTGAGTCTTCCCATCCTCTTGTAAATATGTGTGTGTGTGTGTGTGTGTGTGTGTGTGTGAGTGAGTGAGTGTGTGTGTGTGTGTGTGTGTGTGTGTGTGTACAAGGAAAAACACCCCAATTTATGTAAACAGAAAAACACGTACATCAAAATATAAAATATGCACATGAGAAGATACGTATATGAACGCAAAATTACGTACGCACAATAAACAAAAATCCGTACACAGAGAAAAAACACGCACGTATACATGGAAAAACGCGGACATAAAAATGACGACAAACGTACACGAAAAAAAAAACATAAAAAAACGTACACAGACATAAGCAGTTACGCATAAACAAAAGACATCACTTACGAAATATATGTAGGCAAAATAACGATAATAAAAGGCAAAGGACAAAAAATTAGCATAACAAGGATACAAAAAGCAAGAGTAAAAATAAATGTACAATAACATAAACGTGATACCCTCCAACCCAACCACCATAATACTGTACCATTATCGTAGGTGTTCCAATACTCACACACCTCTTAACTCCGTCACGTCACATCATCGAAACTAACGCAAAACACCAACGTATCATTAAAGGGATTCTGGATTGTTCTTGCCTTGTATGAAATCTTGTTGAAATACGTTTTTATTTCGTTAAGTTACTGGAAAAAAAAGTCACGTAAAGATTGATAGAATAAAATGAACTGATGGATGGAATGATCGTTGTGTTTTATCGAGAAGTAGTTTCCTTAGTGACTGTCGCGTTCTCGCTTTGTCCTGCAGGTCATCTGATACTGAACTCTCCGGAGGTTAGTCATATACTGTACATATTGTTAGGCTGGGTAGCGAGGGTGAGTCGTGTTTATATATTCAATTTCAACGTGGATCTGAGAGGGCTGGGGATGTAGCAGTCATATAATATAAGTACTGGTAAGAGTGACGGAGGCCCTCACTGTAATCAGAGGCTAGTCTGTCGAATAAAGATCAGTCTAGTTGAGCTGCTCATGACTGTCAATAGAAGGCAATAGCTGAACCCTTATCACCAAGAAAAGACGTCGTTCCAGGCCGGCAGGAGCATCACGCCCCCACACATGGTGATTGGGGGCATTCACACAGGTCACCCGAGGATTGTAGAGCCTCAAGTCCCGGGATTATATACCATGAGATCGATGCCTCAACACAGCCGCCAGGACTGAGAGGTGCGGTTCTTCTTGTAGCCGCGAGAATTTAGACTCTAAAGACGGTGAGGGATGGCTCTTTCTTCCTCCGGAATCCTTCTTGTCAAAAGCCCCCGCCCCCCACCTCGCCAAATGAGGAGGCGTGGCGTGGGGTGCAGCAGTGAGCCTCCCACAAGTGTTGCAGAAGCCAATAAATGCCAGCATGGTCGTCTGCGGCCTTAACCCGACCGCCTTGCTGCCATTACCCAAGTATTTTTCTTGAATAAACGGAGGTTTATTATATATATATATATATATATATATATATATATATATATATATATATATATATATATATATATATATATACGCAGTACCAAGATACTACATAACTACACTGAACGTAGAATCTTTGATACAAACTATAACTAAACTGGATTATTACAAACTACAAATGGCTAGGGTCACTACTAACTTAACTTAACATAATCTGGTATAATTTAGTTGTGATAGAAAACGACGTATTAAACAGCAAATATTGCTATTTAGGTATCAAGCTAGTTATAACAAATAAAACAAAAACTATTCCTAACATAAATGCATGTTGCGTTAAATGTTATCAATGTATTTTGCAACTTCCATACAAAATACGAAATTTATTTCGTTTTTATTGCAACAATTTATGGTGTTGTATATAAAAATAAAAGGGCTCTGCAGTTTTACAGAAAAAAGTCATTCAACTATCATCACCGTCTCAAAAGTAACAATAATTGTAATTCTAATAACCTTCTGGAAGTTTGGGACGTCGACAGAGGAATAATGAATCTAAAACAAATTGACGATGATTTGGTGGTGACACTATTAATGCTCACCAAACGACACGGTAAAAAGTCTTTCGATAGTATTAAAGCAACAGAACCACAAGTAAAGATGGGCGCAGGTTATCGTAAGTCAAATCCGCAGGACGGCTTTTATTGAGTGCTTGAAAATGTGGGAATTAACGGAAATAAAGAGGTCATCACTTTTGTACCAATGCATTTTTTTTTTACTGAAACATCTACGTGCGAGAACATAATCAGGATGACGAGTACCGTAAATGTTGAAGAACGGTAAAAAAAAACGCATGCCTGGATCTATGCCATCTTTATTATGTACATTATACATGAGCATGAGGTGTAGGTTTACCGCCTATATTAAGGAGCAAAGCAGACAATAGCAACATTCTCACTCTCCACCGACAAAAATCAAACTGGCTGCCTCAGTTGGTAGAGTTAAGCCTCCTAAGCTGAGCCCCGAGACCCTTCAAGGGGTGATCATGATTCGTTATCTCTCGCCAACTATTATGGTAGCCTGAGAATACTATCATAATGAAGTGCGTTACCTGCCACATGCCTTCAAGACCAGTGCCCCAGGAACATGGTGTGTCCAGGACAAGTTACAAGCTCACGGAATATATTGTAGGAGCTACAGTTAGTCAACACAGCACAAGCCTCGGGAAATACATCTTAGGCCTCACGGGTTACAGCAGTCAAAGCAGCATGTGCCTTAGAAGACATAATACCCACACTAAACTGTAGCTCTAGACAGCTTCCTCATCCGTACTACTCGTCTTCTCGTGTGTTATCCCCAATGGAAGGTAAGCTTCGAACCTATATATACGTTAGTGTGTCAGTTGTCAGTCGAGTCGAAGACCTTCACTAAACATTTTACCACAAGGGGAGGGGGGGGGGGGTCATAGATCAACGCTTGCCCCTCAGGTCGATGTAACACCAAGAATATATCATGTGCAGTACGAATGTATGTTATTCTTTGTAAGGGAATGAAATGATTCTCTCTGAAAATATATGGCAAAACTAATGTATTTTAACATAAGAATAAGATTATCAGAATGAATTTTATGCCATATATTCGCTCTTTTTTCAGTGAAAATATCACAAAAGATGAAGTCGAATGATTAGTTCTTGAAAACCTCCGCTACAGTTTTTTTGTTTTTATACCCAAGACAATTTTTCCTAAATTACTGACAGACCTAATTACCATCAAAACTAACAGTCACTAAGGGTTACTATAGTGAGGAGTGTGATACGTCACTATGGGTGGTACCTTAGTTCAGTGTGGCGGGGGACGAACATCTTACGCACATCTTGTATACAAAATGCAATTCACGACAATAAACATAAATCAACAAAACCTAACGAAATCAAATTAACCCTAACTTAGCCTAATAATAGTTGCCTAAGGTTGTATTAAGTGTAAAAGCTGTGCCCAATGTACACATTTTTTATGACTAAATCGGCCTCTTGGGCTGTTACTTACAAAGACTTTATTTTGCACACAAGGTATGGCATACCGGACTCAATTAATAATAATAAAGTAAGAGACGAATTTTTAACCAAGTTGTTTATTTCCAGTCCCACATTATAAGTGACATGAAGGCGATGGCGTCATAACCTAGTATCATTATTCCCTACATTTCACACATTTAATCTCACATGCAATTAGATAAACGGCAGTACTCAACAAGTGAAAATATGACAAGAAAGTCTCACCTGTTAAGTTGTCTTTGTATTTTTTGCTAAAACGGAGACGGGATAAAAAAAACTGATGGCACAAGTTCACGGTAATCCTAATTACGGCAGTAGTTTCAAATTCCAGCGACGTCCCTTAGAGCTACGCTCCAGTGAAAAGGAAAAATAAACTTAGTTTCATTCTTTATGACCCTTCCACCGTGGAGCTTCCACTAATATTCAGATTAAATGTAACATGAAAGCATGGTGCCAAGTTAACACGTCGGAGGACACCAAGAATTTTCACTGATTTGAAATAGTATTTTCTAGAGTTTGTGGAACTTGTGAAATAACACAGTATAACTCTTTTTTCACACTGGTGAACACAACCTGGATCACACATTTTGTCCACTGGTGAAAGTCCCCGACAACTTGAAGTTTAACAACGTCACTTTAATCCAAGATTCGTGCTGCCTCTGACCAGTGACCACTGCCGCTGTAGCAGTTAAAAGTATCATAAATGCATATCCATCATCTAAGCAGAACTGACTTCAACTGAGGCTGACTGCGGAGCAACGCCAACCGACCGCTGTCCGCCGATGTCTGAATGAGTCATACGTCTGGCACTTCATTTTTACCTAACGCTTCACTTTTAACTGGGTGTTTGTGTCACAGTAAACAAAACACACGTGACCATCGACAACACTCGTTAACTGGCCAACATCTGTTTGGATACAATAAATTATATATTAGTCCTGAAAGAAACAAACTGTGACTTGGTTCCCCAAGATGTAAAAGAAATCTCAAGAATATGAATGATAAATCGATGCTTTAAACATTTTCTTACGGATCCCTCTTCATGAATAAACCAAGGAAAACCAACCTAAGCAATTTCCTGTCTCCTGCAAGAGCTTCTAAGTCTTTCACATCTTCACTTGTGTGATAACCAACATATGAATACACAGTTGTGAGGTAACCAAAGCATACCTTTGAAACAAGTCGTTTCCATTTCTTTGAAGCAAATTTATCAATTATGTCATCACATAACATTTGCTATCCCAGCTCATAGTAAGTTGATGATAATTATGGCGAGCTTCAATTTCGAAAAGCCTCTTTTAGCTGTTTTTCATTTATGAAAGACAATTTATATTGTCACGTTCTTATGAAAAATCAATACTGTACTGTACCACCAGAGCTAACTTTTTTTTATAGCTACCCTCAGTTGGTATTTCCCATGTTTCATGAAGTTTAGCATTACTCCAAACTTGTCTGTCACCTGATCTAGTGTTGGGAATCTGTCCTCTAGTAAGAGATACAGTGGCAAAATATAAGAGCTCATTAAGGAATCCTTTTCGTAGCTTATTCATTGTGTCATTGAAGGGCTCATTAGGTTCATAGACAAACTGCCTTGGTGCTTCTGAGTTATTTTTCAGTGAAGTTCTACATTAATTTATAAGTTTGTAGTGCTTGTTAACAGGTTAACTGCCACATCCAGCTGCAGTGACTATTTTAGACGTTTAATCATGTGTGTGACTGATGCTGATCATCTTTCCATGAAATCGGTTTTTTTCTTTGTATGCCCAGAACTATTTTCGTTTAGATTAGGATTGCCTGCTGCATATATACTATGCAAGTAATTATTCTGAGTTATACCCTTTCAGTAAAAATGAGCACATACGGTAATCTTAATTTAGTTTAATTTGGATGAAATTAAAATAAAATATATTAATGCGTGTTTTTCTTTCATTGCTCGTTTCAGCATCAGCCAGTCATATGTTGATGTTTTAATGTATTACAGTACAGTATGTACTGTAATACACTTTAACAGAAACTCGCTATACTGTAGGTTGATGGTAACAAAGTAAGTTACATCAGTACAGAGTTAAAACGAATTTGTTGAAAAATTAAGTTGCTTTAAAGTAACTTGTCTTCTTGGTACTTTTACTTGAATAACATTTCAGACACCTATCAATACTCTTCATTGCAGTACTTAATTGGGGCCTCTACTTACCTTGTTACTGTATTCTGGGCATCATGTCTAGAAATAAAAGTTTAAGACATATGCATACTCTGAAGTGAATTGTTGTGTTTGGAATTAAAATAGTGTAAGAACTGTGGAATGTGCTGAGTGGACTTAAAGATTGAAAATGTGTCATCCACAGCAATTTAGATGCATCAAGACATTCTTTTGACCTCAAACATTCAAGGAAGGCCAGAAATATTTTGAAGAAAATTTGCGAGCCATGGCTATGCATTCTATCTTACTATATACAGCACAGTATTTGAATTTTTATCATTTCATCACTCACATTCTTTTGGATGAATGATAAAAAATTGTCTATATTTTTTTTTTAATACCAGTGACAACATAAATGGCCTATACTCAACCCCATTTCATGAACTTCTCTCTTGCAACAAGGAATTGTGGTGCTTACTGCAGTAGGTCTTTTAAATTTTTGGAAAATTTCTAAAATATTTTTGTCATTCCAAAATATTTCATCACAAATTAACCAGTGGGTGTGGGTGTGTTTGTGCGTGGAGTATGTTTGACAAAATAGACACCAATATTCAAATATCACCAGGATAATAATATCAACTGTCATAATCTTAAAAGTTTAATTGGAAAACAGAATGAAAATTATTATATTTGTTACAACCACAGACTGAGTTTCTTGAAATTGTGCTTTGCTCTTTCAACTGATCTTTGATGCAAGTGATTACCAAGGATAGAAAAACCAACCATACCTACAACAAAACTAAATTCACTATGCAATTTCGGGATAATTTTCACTTTATCATCAGGGCAAATCAGCATAAAAGTATTCTTCGTCTCCTTTATAACAATTCCTTGTGTTCCAATATATTCTGAACACCGTGATTTGGTGACTCGTATAAAACAGCCAAAATAATCAATCTTTCTAATTCTGTTTTGCACTGCTTCTGTTTTTGTATCCCTATCACCACCTTTCCAGCCATTTACAATGAAATAATTAATGCCGAGAAGGTCCACTGCATATTTCTTCCACAGGTCATTTATGGGTAAAAACATTTCAAAAGTCTTGTTGCACCTGTCAACTTTGTGCAGTCCCAACTCTCGCCTTTCGCGACCTGTCAAGCGCTTTTTCCTATGGGGCGGTGCATTTTTCTTATTTCGTTTCTTGAGGGATTTGTGTGGTCGTATTCTTGCTTTCTTGTCAGTCAGCAAAAACCCTTTTCTTACCTAAAATACACAATATTTCATTATACTGAAACTGAATCTAAGTAAAGTAGCAACACATAATTCAAGTATTGCCATATATTGTAAATAAAATAAAGTTTACAAATTGAGAACCATGGTCATCATAGTATACAGCAAAATTGTACTGAATATTTTCTAATCTTAAGGGGAACTGTATCACCGGATGATGTCTAGGAAAAAAAGAAAAGTTGTTGAAAGGTTAGCAAATTCCTGTTGCAGTTTGAAAATACTACATCGTAAAAATGTGAATCTGAATGTGTGGAGGAACTACTGGATGGAAAAACTCAACATAAAGTACTGGGTAATACATTATTATGAAACGAGGATCCCCATTTTGTGCCTAAGAGGAAGAGACAAGCAACCTGCAAGAGATAATCCACTAGAGCATCCCCAAACAGAGCATGCAATCATGAGGCAGGTATATAAACTGTCCATTCAAATCTATAATTTTTTTTATAAAAAACCTGTTGTCCAGTTGATCTGTGGTTTATGAAACAAGCTTTGACCCAAGGATAAGGGTCATCAAAGTGCATGCCATTAGAGTCCAAACCCCTCAAATTGTCCCATCAAGGAGAAAGATGAGAATATGGTGGTTAATGACTTTCATAATGAGTCTGTGCTATCTTACCTTGATAATATTGAGGGATATGTTAATGCAAAAACACCTTAATAATGTGGTGTACCAAATAAAACTTGTAGGGATGACAATATGGTTGAAAACAAGAGTTCAAAAATAGGACCTCACTGTAGAAGAACAGTGGTGATTTGGCCTGATGTAAACTACGTGTGTTCAATGATTACCTATGGAAGGGTCACTTCCGGTTTACGGATAATTTAGTTTATGGCTAGCCTCCAGGAATGGAACCAATTCATAACCGGAGGAGTGTATGGACATTTTACTTGGTAAAAATCTTTGTGGTGACAACCATCAAAGGATGAGCAGTCACCCGTGGAATTCTGCTAATTTACTGCTTATTAATACACTAAGTTCAGTGATGTTAACTGAAGATTACCAGATTAATAATCAACTAAAGGACATGTTTAAGCTAGTACGTATTGTATACAAACATTCCTAGACCTCAGGAACACATGCCTATTTTTTCCCATCGGAAATCAACATTCATTCATCATCATTAAAATTTTATGGACATTTCCACACCTGCGTGGGTTAGCAAGGATTATCAAAAAGCAATTACAGTAGCTTGAGAACAAGACCCTATCCTATGGTATCCAGCCTGTATCTAAAAACTATTTGATATAAATATTTTTCATCCAAGCACTACAATTCAGTACAGGAACATCTATACCCTTAATTAAATTAAGATACAGCAGAGATGTACATACGCAAACTAAAGATTTTAGCACTAACCTCTGAATTGATTTCATCTCTGTCATTTTTTGGAACATGAGCCTCAAGGAAGTCTCGTAGTTGTTGTTTGGCCGACCCAGCACTCTGCTCCTCAATAGGTAGGTCAATTAAGGCAGATGAACGTTCAACAACAACGTCAGGTAGAGTATTGTAGATCTTTGATGTTTCAGCTTCCATAGTGTAGTTTCTCCTGTAAAAAAACAAAAAAACAAAAATAGATAAAATAGCGCGCAAGATATAAGTATGACAGCCATATGTGAAATGGTAATGTCTTTTGGTATAGCAGCCTAAGTGCATGCATGGGCAAACTATACTCTACAATGATAGTTACTAATTTGGCCTGCTTTCTGACTTACATAACCTCTCTACCCAAGTGGAAAAAAGCACTGCATACCACATTTTGAGCATGCGCGATTCTCTGCCGTACCATTAAGCACACAGTCTGTCAATATGGCTACCATATCTGCATCCAGTGTGTAAAAATAAATACTACCCAACTTCCAGAAAAATCTAAATTAATGAAAGAAATAATACATGTAAGTGTAAAATCAAGTAATCTGGCACTTTAAATATTAATTGTATTTGCTGATAACCACAAGGAAAAAGCATATACCTAGATCACGCACACCTACAGTGATTTACTTGCATTAATTGTATTACAGTACTCTACTTAAAATACTCTTGATAAATGGAGGATTGATCCTGAAATCCAATTTTAGCTAATACTTCGGCAGACGGCTAACACCAGAAGGAGTTGTTTGATTTTGTTCCTTTTTTTTTCACATGTACTTTGGATGACAATAAGTAATAAAAATTTTACAACTTTTTATTTTATTTTATTTTTTGTTTTAAGTTTTTCTTTATCTAAAATCATAAATCACCTGTAGTGGGCAGGGTATGAAGGATGAGGGATATTGTGGGATAAAATATGGTGAAAAACTGATCATATGACACTAACATGATGAGTTAATGACTCTACATGCTTTTTATGTGAAGAAATTAAATATTTACCGTAATATTCCTCTGGTCTGTTTGTTTACAATCGACCCGCTCGATCCAAGCGTACTCTCACGTCCACTAAAAAAAAAATATATATACCATGACGCTTCAAAGAAGTTGCTTTTAATGGTATGATATAAAAAAAGTACCATCTGTTTAATATAGTGGGGGTTTAGGGGGCTTGGCTAGGAAGTTAGGTAAGGTTAGGTAGGTTTCTTTGGTTGGTTAGGCCAGATTCTATTAGGTTCTGTGCATGGTGTATCATTTTTATTACTATCACACAAAGAACATCTGTGCAAAATATTGCCAAAATTAATCAACGCATACTGGTGTTAGCCATCTGTTCCAGGATTATCCAGTTTTATAGTGGAGTTGGGATTGAAGAACTTTACCTCTACAGTCAGCAAACATGCCTAAAGGGATCAAACCACAGTCCTACTTAAAGCTTAAAATGTAGTAAATCTAAGAATTAGATTATCTTTTACATTTGTACTGGGCACCTGAAAGATAACAACTCAGTAAGCAGTACCTGTATCCAATATGATTAGAGAACGACAAATTTTTGACTGAATTCACTTAAGAAACGGAAATTAGACCATGATGTGCATGCTTTCAACACTTCAGTAAATGTCTAGAACTACATCACTGAACTATGTTTGATTTTAATAAAAATGAACCATTGAGTATAACCAAACAGCTAACCATATCCTCCACTGTTATCAAATTTTACAACTTACAGCTGCTTGAACTCTGATACAGGTGATAAAATACAACACTATCACTACTGCTGCTGAACGTAATGTGTAAAATAAAATTTACTTAATGTTCGTTTTCATCTAGTACAAATATATTTACCTTCAGACTTACAAATGCATAATAATTATATAAGAATATGTAACCAATCGGTAATAAAAGACAAATTTTAATATCATTTACTTTTACGTATATATTTTTCTTTTACTTTAGAACTAATATATAAGTTTAGTGAGTTACTGAGCTGTCCAAGAACGGATGTCTCTTTGTTTACTAACACACATCTGCTGCAGAATGATAACAAATATAAAAGATTTTTGGAATAACGTTTTCTGTAATTTATTGTGTCCGTCATGTCTTAGCGTACGAGACGGTCGGATTAGTCCAGAGGTAGTACAGGAGATTACCGGACTTACCGTAAATCCCTGAACTTGAAGTTTTAGGTCATTATTCGTTTTAAGACCACCCATAACTTTTAGGACAAACTTTCTTGGGCAAATTCATGAAAACATTTCCAAACCAAATTGTGTGGTAAAACACTCAGAAAACGAACCAATCCAAACCTAACGAAACTTGACTAAACCTAACTTGTATCGCACGTAACAAACCCAAAGGTCTTTTTTTTTTCCTTTAGGTTCCGACATTTCCAACTACACATTTGAAAAGGGGGTAAAACTACACTAAAACAACTATATAAAAAAGGAGGAGGTATTCAACGTGTGATTCTAAACAATGAAGTTCACCACAAAGTACAGTATATTACAAATAAGAGACCTGTCACCTGAATGTCTAGTAAACTAGGTGCTGAAATTATAAATTAAACTACAATTTAACTGTCACTGCTCATGAATCAATAACATTACTATGAACTTACCTTCTCCAGTCTTTTGGGAAGAAATGTAACCATAGCCCTCAATTATTTCTTTTGTTTTCCCCACAAACAACACAACAGTGACACGAGCTGGGAGCCGTGTTTATGTCTACCGCCGCGCCACCTGTGGTAGCCGGTCACACACCAGTGATCCACCGCCATCTATAGGACAAGCATATAACTAATATGGATTGAATTACTCCCAAAGACTAATACAGTACAGTAGTTCCATAATATCCGTGGGTTAAGTTTATACACCTGAGACACATGAAGTTTAGACACCCTATACCACATGACGTTTAGGCAGCCTGGACCACATGAAGCTTAGACACCCCTGGACACATGAAGTTTATGCTCTTACAAATACGGTCTAATTCTGCTGTGATCGTCTGTCATTTTTCCACTGAAACAACTCTTTACCTACAGTACTTTATTTTAGTCAGTTTGATCGAACCTGTTAGTTATGAATATTAAAATGAGCTCCAGAGCTTCATTAAGTTTTTCTGTAAAGATCTTCATGTCAAGACTGATTCTTTATAATAGATAGCCAGACAGTCACTATATCACAATGGCAGAAATTTTGGGGCTCTGTTCATTGCAATCCATAACTTGGAAAATACTGTTATAGGATTATGTTTTTTTTTTTCTACTGGATGCCAGTGTACACAAAGCCCATGATTTTTTTGTTTGTTTGGTTAGGTTGTGTTGGATTACGTTAAATTAAGGTGACATGTCCCAATAGATGGGCATGGTATTTTAAAAATTTAATTATTTGTCAGGATGGTTTAGTTGGGATAGATAAATTTTCTGTAGTTTATGTGTGAAAGTAGAGGCTGTTGTGTGACTTGCCTAGCTATAGACTAAAAAAAAAAAAAAGAGATTTTAGGATAAATCATCCATATTTATTCAAGTCAAAAACAGGTCAATAAGAGACAGAGGAGTTGTAGATGATATATATTTGGCGAAGACCAACAACATGGAATAGAAATATAGAAAAATTCAAGAGAACATTGCACAAACTTCATAATTGTTCTTAATACTTTGAAGAACCAAATATTTTTCTTACTAAAGATTTTCACAGTACAGACTCAATAAATGATAATGTTAATGATACAAAGGTATGCTATGATATTGGCTCTTAAGTGGACCACCCCATGTTGAGTGAAGGAAGGCTTGACAGTACGTACATAAAAAACACAGATGCACGAGAACCAAGATGACAAAGGCTATCAATATATCCCCTTCTGCTACTGTTTACTGTTTCATGAACAACCTCCTCCTCTAAACCAGACCTTGAGGCATATTAAGATACAGTACATTTCATTTAGTGTACAGTATAATTATAACATACAGTACTTCACATGTATATAATCCCTTACTCTTTTTTGTGTGCTTATGTCATCTGTACCTAATGACAGTAATTTCTACACCCGGATTAGGAAACTGGAGGGGTAATTATGGAGGATTAAAATTGGGTCTGGGACAAATAGATGGGAAAAATGCTACATAATATTCATCTTAAATCATAAATGATGTACTGTATGCAGTAGATTCATTTAAAACTGAGTACAATATGTGATAAATCACAATATTTTTTTTTCATCTAGAATTTGTAAAAGATATACGTACAGTACAGTAACCAGCAGACAAAACTGAAAATTGTGGTGCGTCATAACTTTTTATATTTTACATCAATGAGAGAAAAAAAAAGTTGAAATGTTATGCTACATAGCCAATGTGACCAAAGAGTGAGGTTATAAATTACTGTACTGTAATTTAAAACTTTTGAAGATCATGTTTCTACAGAGGAGTAACAAAAACTAAGCTTAAAAAAAATAAATATATTTTCATTGTTTATTCCAACATACAAAAAATAAAAAGCCTTAATCAGTAAGCCCTTATCCAGGTAGTTGCTATGATCACCGGGATGGAACAAGTATACAGTACATTTTATTCAAGGAGAAAGAAGTGATGTAGGATAAATTCTCCATCCCTCAAATCATATTAATACTGTATTTACTAACTGGTCTTTTTAAGCATAATCACCTGGCGGCACACAAGATCAAAATGCAGGTGTTTAGTGGTTTGGGGAAAAATATATTGCTGATACCTAGTACTGGGTTGTATAAAGTAACAGGTAAACCCGAAAAATTTTGCCGTACATTTCTTAAAGTACCGTGTACAGATAATAAAGTAAATTTTTGTACAAGGAGTTTGGCAGTTGAGTGGATACAACACGTTTCTCCTGTTCCATGGCCACTCCAAGTTCACCCAGCTGTAAATGGGTACCTAAGTTTATAACTTGGGGAAGTGAATGCAGTAGAGTGCATTACCAGCCATGCTGCCTCCTTGAGTACTAAAGACTTAGTATACAGTGTGGTGTATTCACACTGTCTTTAGCTGGCAGCCAAGCCTATGGAACCCACTTTCACAAGAGCAGCTTTTGTTTATGAATTAGCAAACTTTAATACATTAAAAATTCCCTTTCAAATTTTCTTAAAAATTCTACCATAAACCCAAAAAAAGCTAAATATAATTATAAAATAAGAATTGAAAAGCATACCAATAACAGTCTGGAAAGAATAATCTAATGGTTTTCACTGAGTAAGACTTGGGGGGGGGGGAGGGCTTTTTCAGAGGAAACCTCCAATTTATAGTAATGCACTTGTTTATAAAATGTTAAT
Source organism: Homarus gammarus (assembly GCA_958450375.1). Taxonomy (NCBI): domain Eukaryota; kingdom Metazoa; phylum Arthropoda; class Malacostraca; order Decapoda; family Nephropidae; genus Homarus; species Homarus gammarus. Next base: position 5,411,582 of record CAUDMG010000500.1, read on the forward strand.
TAAATATGGTCTGAACTCACTACCTACCATTAATCTTAATTTGAATGCAATACAGTACAGTATGCCATTTTCATATATGTATTCAGAGTTGCCACTGCTCCACACTTACACTCCCTAAGACTGTACTGTATATGACACAAATATATTAAATTCTCTATCAGGTCACCTGCATACCAAATAAATAAATACAATTTGGTCACCATGCTACAGAGGGTGTTTCGGTACCTACATACACTGAACCGATTCCAAACACATCTGCAGTTCTTCTCCATATAGTAATTGGCCACCTCAGCTCCTTGGCATGTAAGTTCCAACATGTAACTCTTTATCCTCCACCATCTTTACTAAATAATTAATGGTTTCTTATCACGAGGTGAACATTAAACAATAATTATGATAGTTGAAAAAGTAAATATAGACACAAATTATTCAGAATTCATGGGATTGCCTTCTAACTATCGCCAATATAAGAACAACTAGTGTCAGACCTGTTATCTCTTGACCCCAACAAGTCCACTATACCTTGGTGATATGCTGAGTTTTGTAATAATAATAGTACAGTATTTCGGTTGTCTAATGTAAATTTTAAAATACTCGTACAGAGTAGTTTGCTTAAATAATTAGAGAATTATTATTATTGCTTATTCTTAATGCACAAAGTGTTACTGGCGATTCATAGATGGCAGTACCTCATCATATTGTAGAATAGGCTCTTACGCATACAGTACTGATAAATTACGACTGAAGAAATGTAATACTGTACTGGACCTGACTCATAGTACACACATTATGTATCTGTATAGAAATTCAAGATTTTCTTTACTTGCACTACATGCTTACTAAAGTTTCATTTTTCTTCACATGTTAGATACTCTTCTCAACTCTTGGTGATTTACCACTTACCACAGACTCTTAATACTCTATATGAACACCATATAATTAATGGATTGTAAAGATTAGTAAGTAACAAGTAACATCATCACAATCTTGTAAATTACTGAAGAAGTGCTTCCAGTTACAAAATCTGTAATTTTTGCAAACTACCAGAAAAATCTTCTTTCCCTACTGACTCAGCAAAATCCTGTAGCTTGTCAAAACATAAGTGTTATTGGTCAGAGAATTCTGTAATCAACACACACATACAGAATAATTAGCATATATAGTAATTTGCAGTCTGCCAGTACACACTTTAACTCGTTTGTACTTATTATAACTTGTCAGAACACAGTGCAGCTAGTCAATATACAATATTCAGTAAATTTTCATTGAATACTGCAAAATTTGAACATCCTTTGCAACTTCTCAGTAATTTCTCTATTTATGAAATTTTTTGTAAAAATTAAAACACTGCAACTAAACCCGTCACTCTTGGCACTACAATGAGTGGTTGCTTATTAGTAAAACTTGTTGACAATATTGTTAAGAATCACAGCCACAATATCAAACATGTTGCCAACCTTCTGAGCGAAATTTTCACTTAGAAAGTCAACTTCATGCTGGCTACTACTAAACACACATTAGATGATTTGACAGTACAGTAAACTCTATAAAGAGCCCCACCAACACTCAAGCTCGCCCGCCTGGCTACCCATTTAGACCAGCCTTACAAAACAGAAGTTGCCCACAAATGACTCAGTCTAGCCTCAAGGCAGAGCTCAGTTCACCTAGGACACAATAGTGTGCATACAGCCATGAGAACCATGGTCATCCCATTCAGCAATGAGGAGTTGGACATACTCACAGTTAGAACAGTTGCTGCAGCATATTTATGAAGGCGAAAGAAGAGGAAGAAAGGCACGGATTATCTCATACATCATTACAGTATTAGAAGAATTGAGATTAGAGCCAGGAAACTGAATGGGTAGGGATGAGCAGACAGACAGGTCGGCCTGGATGTGAATGGGGCTCTTAAGACAACACTGAAGAGAAACAATGAGGCACAACAAGGCTGACACACACACCGAGTTGTGATAGGAACAAGCACTTAAAGCTGCAACATACTGTGATAACATCAGAACATGTTGCAACAGATGGAAACATGTTGAAGAGATTCACCACAGGAAGGGGTTAAGACCAATTGGGACACTGCACATGCACTTGGTCACATCCTCAACTTTGCAAGGAGTGTGCAAAGTGAAGAGTGAATCTTTAGTCTTCATAACACTTCATATTGTTGTGAATTACTTTAGATGCTGAAGATTTATAAAACTTAAAGAGATTCTTACCTTAGTTAATTTGGATCACCTTTAGATTAGACACCCTAGCATATTTCACTTGAAGACTAACCACCCTAATGCTAACCTAGACACAGATTAGAAGCAATTATCATAGTAATAATAAAGATTTATATTATTACTATTAAGCCGACGATTAGATTTATATCACATTGTAAACTGGTGGACTTAAGGCCGAGTGGAGTCATACGGAGCCTTACACCCCGCACCTCCCCAACACCGACAGCCATGAGGTGTGGGGAATCAGGGGCTACAGCATCACCAGGAAATCCCTTGGCAACTCGTCCCCCTATGGTTTGCAGTCACCTCTTTTACTTTGAATGCGCAGTCCGGGCAATACCAACAACAGCCTTCATGCTTTACCGCAATATGTATCGTCCTAAATGCTGAATTGCCCAGACTGCGCATTCAAAGTAAAAGAGGTGACTGCAAACCATAGGGGAACGAGTTTCCTAGGAAATATATAGATGAAGCTGGATCCTTGCTGGTTCCCAAACTAGAGCAAGTTGGGAAAGAGATCCTTGCTAAGACTGAGGAAGTAGCCGATAGAATGGAAGGAGTAGTGGAGAAGAGTTATGCCCAGGCCTTAGCAGGGCCATGGAAGGTGGCGGAGAGTAATGCAGGATCAGAACAGGTTCTACAGCAGCTAGGGACTGAGAGGAGGAACAACGGAAACGTTTTGAACGCAGGAACAACTTAATAGTTTTTGGAGTCCCTGTGAGTAGATTGAAAATGTCCAAAAGAGGGCCACCAGGCTGGTGCCGTCACTTTGGCACCTCAGCTACCCGAGAGATTAGAGCGCCTGCAATTGCCTAGCTTATACTACAGACCAAAGACTATATAAGAAAGATGGGAAAGCGTCTACATTTATCGATAAAAAAAAATGAGCCACTGAGCTCCGATCAACGCCATCTGTTGGCAATGTGGCTAAATAAAAGCCTGGCGTGCGTAAGGGCAGCTTGTCCATGTTTCCATGGTAACCAGCGAAGTGAGCTAATATTACCTTGACGTCTTTGCCTTGACTTTCTTAATGTGTATACGTGCACACACACATACAATATCACACAGTAAATTCTATATGATCAATGATATACAGCAACGTGAAACACAAGCTCAGGGTGATCTGTTTTTGTAAGTGTGAATACGGCACACGGGTGATGGTGACGCCCACTCATTGTTAAATGTCCTGGTCTTCGTGTAAACAATCAGACGATGTACAGATGACCCACGCCTTGCACACCCACGCCATCTGTTGACCCCGCGGCCAACTATATGATATGTGGCTTACACGGTTTTTTGCCTTACTTTCCCGTCTTTCTTATATAGTCTTTGACTACAGACAGGCAAGGGGGGGGGCCTAATTGAGTTGTATAAACATCTCAAAGGGCACTACTCAGTTGAGTGTCCTTACCTGGAGCTGGCGGACGCTCGCCCCACCAAGGGTCACATCTCAAGATTGATGAAGCCACAAGTCCAGAAAACTGTGAGAGCTAACTTTTATGGAGTGAGAGTTGTGAACTCTTGGAACAATCTGCCAGAGAGTGTTGTGACGGCACCGAATGTGAGCTCTTTCAAGACCAGATTTAACAAGTACTAGAGCAGGTTCAGGTACATTCAGGAGCCAGCGCCTGCCCAGTACTTGCCAACAGTGCGTAACAGAGATGTGACCGATCAGTGGTGGAGAGGACAAAAGTAAAAAAAACAGAAGTAAAAGTACAGTATGACCTAACCTAACACAAACCCTGTAGGTCGTGTTAGTGTGATTAATCTTCCAGTGAAAAAAGCTGTGGTGTTTAGTCCTCAGGTGTTGCAGTCATTTTGTATTATAAAAACAAAAAGTCTATTGTTAATTTTCCAACCTTAAATGTTAATAAATTCTTCTTTATCTTATTACAAATTTAATAACAAAATCATTTCTTAGTTAACATACACTTATTTTATTCCAGGTTAACTATTGTAACTCTTTATGGGTCTGCCTACCTAATTATCTACCAAAGAAAGTTCAGACAGTGTTACACAGGCTTGCCAAGGTTAATTTTGCTCTCTCATTCTTGATCGAATTGCCAAATGACTTTTAAGGCACTTATGTTTGCTGATCCTAAGTATTTGGCCAACTTGCTAAATCCTCTGACCACAAAGTTCCAAAATAATTTTGTGTATTAGTGAGAGATCCTTCACGCCTTGAGGAGCCTAGAGCAGTACGAAATGTTCTTTTGCTGCCCGATCCTTTTTCTATACAGTACACCCAGATTGTACAATCAGTTGCCTGCATCCATGAACCAGCTGACTTTTGTGAAGGCCTTTAAGAAAGAACTTATACCTTTCTTTTTGTAAAGCTTATGATTCTATGGAGGATGTGTGCAGTGATGGAGAATTACAGGGTTTAGAAAGTGTTACAACTTAAGGATACACGAACTGTCACTTTGTGATTTATTTTTTTACTTTTTTATTTCGAGAGCTAATGGCAATTTTGAGAAACAAAAGATCACCTATTACTATTCCTGTATTATTATATTCAAGCAATTAGTGCAAGTCGAACCCTGTGAGCAGTGCCACAAAGGGACCTCTTTAAGAGGTGGTGGAACTAGTTTGAGAAGTCGTGATCCCTAACTTGCACACCTGAGGCCCTTGTCTGCGAGTCGTAAACAAGGAATGGTGTCATCCCATCTCTAGCCCCGTGGGGGCTACAAAATACCTACTCACCTTTCATGGAGGGAAGGAATGACATACGAACTCACTAACTAGGAATGGAAGTAGTGTACCCCCTCTTGAAGAGAGGTGTGTTAGCTTGCCAACCCAACTGACCGAGAGATCATGCACCACTAGTGGGGTTTGCCACTGCCCTCACATCTGATTTCCATGACCTTAGGAAGATTAAACCTATACGACACTCGGGCTGCACCTTGACCATGCCAAGCAACTCTCAGAACCAGTTAAATTGAGATGCCAACCTTGACTGTCTCTGAATGCCCTCAAGCACCTCAAGAGTGATCCACACTCCTACTGGAGTCTATTTCATCTTGACCTTCTGTAAAGGTAGGTAAGCAAAGATCTTTAAAACAGCTTGGGTTTCCAGTATCTTCATTACATTTATTAGAATCTGAGCAAACCTGAGCAATAGCTAATTCATGACTCTCTTGTGCCTCTTCCATCTCAAATTCTAGTAATAACACAATACTGAACATTGTATTGAAAATAAAGGTAATATTACTTTTGCTGGATTTGTGCATCCATTATAAATAAGTCTCATTAATTGTTTATTTTTGTTCAATAAGTGTATTGTATTGTAGTTACCTCAAATTCAATATAATCAGCAAAATAAAATATGAAGACTAAGATAGAAAGAACAAAAATACCAGAGTGCAAGACAGTGTACCTAGAGTCTTATGTGTGACAGCGGGGTGAGGGCATTTCTGCCTTCTCACCTCACTCCCGACAATTTTTTTTGTGGTGTTAGGATGCTTACAGAAGGCAGCGCCTCAAATGCTCTTTGGCAATATACACAATAAAGCAACGACACCATTAATATTTTCTTTCTAAAATCTTGACTCACATTTTACCTTTGTTAGAAAGTGACAGTACGTATTGACATGGAAGATATCAGAACAAGGACATAAGCACAAGGGGCAAAGATTCATACAAGAAATTTACCTTCTATCTGCTGACCTAAACACGACCAACTGACAGAAAACATACAAAACTGTAGGTGGATTTTGCAAGGTTTCCAAAGTGCTCAGAATTCCATCTTCCACCTTCTAAATATACAATAAAATCTAAAGAGAAAACACATCAGCAATCCCCCTTCAATAATTATTATGCATTATTACTTTCTGTAATTTCTTTTGATTGATATATTGTATTGAATTCACACAATTATATCATTAAATATATCTTGCAGTCTTGTGATAGAGCTTGGCTATCTCTTTACCCAGAATTCGACTATAAAACCCCAACTTTTTCAACCCTAGACACTCCTTGCCCCTGTGTACAATAGTCAAAAGTTTTATAATAATCATCACACTATAATGTTGGGTCTTATTTAGCACCAACATACAAATGCTTTTACCTTTCTTTGTAATTAGATAACATTGTTCACTCATCTTAAGACCTACTCATACTGGAGTCATATTATCGTGTTTTCATAGTGTTATGGGACAATATTTTCTGTTAGTCCAGTTAATGATTCTTGATTAACCAGAATTCCTATAAAAGAGGACCTCCTTAGACATAATGTGAACAATACACTTCATTAACCTCTGGGTATAGTCCCGATATACTGAGAGTAGCGACGTGGAGGGTCCCGGAAAAGAGAGGGCACAGAGCTCAGATGAAATAAGATGGCGTCAAATTCAGATTATCACTACTCTCTGTATACAGGGACTCTACCTTTGGGTATAGCCTCAATTCTCCTTGATGACTGTAGCATACAAGACACCATACCATGATGGTCCAAGATGAGGAGAAAAAGTAAAAGCTGTCAGGACCTGCACCAGATGGTGGCCCTCATCACTTTAATAAATAACATTTTCTTTCCCTTTCATGGACTGTGAGGTTACTTATATCACATCGAAATGTCCAAGTTACTTTACTCTGCATATAAAAGCAACTAGCCGTGACTATACAGTGGGTGAAAGCTTGCTAACCTACTGGTGAATGAACCTTAAACTAGTAAAAGCCACGATGCTTAGGCATTTGGTGAAGCAACGTCACTAACGGCAGCAACATGCCAGTCGATCTTAGTTTACCAAGCGCCATGGTCGCTTTCCTCTATCCTGTGACACCCACATGATCAACTCCTGGTCTCTCTCTAACAAAGAATGTTCAAATGATGATCCCTCTTAAAGTTTTAAAGCTCTCAAATTTCAACACCTCAAGTTTCAATAATTTAAAGCATCAGCACCTCAAAGATTCAACCTGACAAAGGCCTGTCACATTAATATTTCAAACCTCATAGTGTCATAAAAAGATGTGATACCTAAAAACTCATGATTTAAAAAACCTCTAATTTAAAATGCCTCAATACAGGATAAAGAAGAGTTTCAGCTCCTCTGAACTTGGATTCCTAAAAGTTTTGACACCTTAGACCATAACTGTGACACTTCAAAATTCAATCTCTGACCGAGTACCATTCTCTTCAGAGAAGCAATAATCCATCTGAACTCCATGGGAGCATTCTGACAAAACATATATGTTGGTAAAGAGTGAGACCATACCAACGATCATTGCGACAACCCCGAAGGTGGCAACGCCCCATGCCGGCCACTTGGCGCGGGCCCACAGTGGTCCTTCCTCCAGCTTGATGTAGCACAACACGGGAAGGATGAAGGCAAGTGGTATTGCACACATGATGCCCTGAGTGAGAGAGATCTGGGTGAGTACAATACAGTAGTTTGAAATCTTAAGCAAATTGATTACTTTTTCTCATCAAGAAATATCTGGATGCCTTAAAAACTCGCACACATTGGCTTATTTGTTTTACATAAATACCGTACTCTGTAATGATTACAATATTACAATATAAATATAATACATGCACAGAATATATGTTTTACTATTTCTTGTTCTCAGTCTCTTTCTAACTGAATGAACATTAATTAAAATAATGAAGAAAATTATTATGATTACTGAACTAAAGTCCTGAAGATATTCACAGTTTGCTGACTAAAAGTGAATATGTCGCTGGAGTAAAACAATGAATAAAACAGAGAGAGGTGCAAGAAGAGGGACAAGGGACCCAGCAACAATGGGAAATTAGTCACAGATGATCTATATGAAGTGTCCTGTATACGGTGGTCAAATGAGAAACAACAAAATAACTTGCATCAATACAACGCATGATACCAAGACAAGCAGATGTGAGAGGTAAGACGGGTGATATATTTAGGGCAGCCCAGTAACAGATAGGGTACTTACGTTGAGCTCGAGGACGATGCCGAGGCAGTCGGTGGAGAGGGAGAGCAGCATGCAGAAGAGAGCTATCAGGACGGAGAGCACAGCGTGGCGGAAGAATGGCTGAGGCTGATAATTGCGGAAGAATGCGGTCTCCAAGACATCCCGGGCCACGAAGCACTCAATGGGGAAAGTGAGGAGGATGGTGACGGCATAAGCTCCACGGCACACGTTCATCAGGTCGTCCATCCAACAGTAGTTCTCAAAAACATCCCCTGTGAGTGGGAACAGAGAGCTGGAAGACCTAATGACATGGTGGTGGGGATGAGACAAGATGATTGTGCTTGGTATAAAGGACATAGGGACATGATGCTGTCTAAGGCAGAGGCAGCAAACAAAAATAAAAATGGATAGAAGTCGATACGAGATAAAAGAAAGTACAGAGACAGTAAAGATATAAATTGAAATAGGAAAACAAGAAAAAGGCGAGGGAGATGTTAGCCAGGGGTATGTACAGTAGGTAAGAGTCCAGTGATCACCTGCTCGCCATCATGTCTCCTGCTAATGTCTTCACCACATGTAGCGGTATTATCGTCCTTTAACCTACCTTGAACGTGGCCGGTGAAAGTCAGGTATCCAGCCACTGAGAAGACCAGACTGAGGACAGCAGATGCCGCGATGGAGATGTGAGTCACCTGCGGAGGGGATAAACACACTCATGATTCTTTAACTTGGGTTCTCAAAGATCCTTAAGTTAAGTTAGGTTAAGTTATTATGTTCGGTATGGTGGCGTAGAATAGGTTAGGTGAGATAAGTTTAATTACAAAAGGTTAGGTCAGGTTATACCAGATTAATCAGAATGTCTTAGGTGAGGTGAGATTGATTATGTTAGAATATTTATGTTAAGGGAAGTTTGATTACATTAAATTAATCAAAAGAGATTAGATTAACATTAAGGTGGTTAATCTTAAGGTGAAATAATCTGGAGGTCTAATCTTCAGGTGGCTCAAATTTCTAACCTGACTGGAAATCTGAGGAATCATCAAGCTCACTCTGGTCACCACAGGATGATAGAAATCAGTCATGCTTAAGAACACTAACATAATTGCTGGCAATATCTTATTACCAGTTCGAATACTAACATTTGAGAATCCAGACCCATAGCTCTTTAAAACATTTCTTCCACAAATTAGACACCTAAGAAAACATATATGGTAATCTAGATGTTGTAGAGTCGTAGTTATGCAATGTTTTATGTAACTTTGGGAGCAGTGTTTGTGGGTAACAGAGAGTAGATGGGTGTGTTCCTTAAAGCTCCAGGAAAGTCGAAAAATTAACGTAAGAACTTTTTTTTATATATTCCAAACAATTGGGGTTCCCAGATGGCCGAGATATCACTGAAGGGGGTTTCTATGTTAAAAATTTACTTCCTTGGTACTCTGGATAACAAGTATGGTAGTATACATCATTTCATACTTTTTTTAACTTTACTACAGCTACAGCGTCTTTTGTGTGCTTGCAACAGTTCCTGCAGTCTTCATGCACTCCTTTAATACATTTCAGTGTCTCATAATGTTCCCGCACCTCCATCCTTGTACCAGCTCCCTTCACCTTGTGTCTGTTACTCACTTTCTTTCAGTGTTTTCCCTTGTTCCAGCATCTCTAACCTTGTTCCAGCACCTCTAACCTTGTTCCAGCACCCCTAACCTTGTTCCAGCACCCCTAACCTTGTTCCAGCACCCCTAACCTTATTCCAGCACCCCTAACCTTGTTCCAGCACCCCTAACCTTGTTCCAGCACCCCTAACCTTGTTCCAGCACCCCTAACCTTGTTCCAGCACCCCTAACCTTATTCCAGCACCCCTAACCTTGTTCCAGCACCCCTAACCTTATTCCAGCACCCCTAACCTTGTTCCAGCACCCCTAACCTTATTCCAGCACCCCTAACCTTATTCCAGCACCCCTAACCTTATTCCAGCACCCCTAACCTTGTTCCAGCACCCCTAACCTTGTTCCAGCACCCCTAACCTTGTTCCAGCACCCCTAACCTTGTTCCAGCACCCCTAACCTTGTTCCAGCATCCCTAACCTTATTCCAGCACCCCTAACCTTGTGCCAGCACCCCTAACCTTGTGCCAGCACCCCTAACCTTGTTCCAGCGCTCCTGGGTGTTGTCAGCGAGGGATTCGTACACAAGGAAGCTTGAGTGGTGACACATGAAGGCGAAGCTCATGATGCCGATGGCTGAAGCCAGGTTCTCACCCCCAAAGTTCCATGCATCATCCGTTGTGGGCCTAAAGGGAGGTCAAATCAGGTCAAAGTAGGTGTTTTGAAGACCAGTGTAAGGCGAAGCAGGTCACAGGAATTCAGAATATACCTGTACTACAGATCTAAGAAAGTTCATTTTGATCATATATTAATGTTGAGAATACAAAGTTATATAAGTCCATATGAGGCGGACTGATAAAAGAGTGTACAGTATACTGATCACAATAATTACAGTTAATACTGCTACAGGCTTCCAAGTTTCACAACCTCTAAGATGTACTGAGTTTAAGTTGGTAATCCTGTGAGTCACATCATACTGTGCCTGTATTACTAGAGGTGTATTCATAGTATATACAGAATTACTTATATGGGGGTTCTGTTTGACGATGTTCATTAACTAGGTAAACACAAAAGTCAGTCTTGGCAATTGGACAATGGTTGGGCATCACATGACTCTATGTTTTGTCGTATTGATCTACCGTGTTTTGTATGATTATGACTCGATCCTAAATTGATGTATCCATGATAACAAAAGTCCTGTATTAAATATTCCTATTGACTTTTTTGCCTTTATCACAGGACTAATACATTGCATTCAATAAGTTACTCTTGTCATTGGTGGTTAAAGCAGCTCACACTAGGTCAGTGAAGTAAGGGGGTGAGGGAGTAAACATGTAGAACTCACACCAGGTCCTTCATAGTGGCCAGACGCACCAACATGGACACAGCGATGATGACGATCATTACCACCGACACCAGAGATACCTTGGCCAGTCGTGTGATGTTCCTGCAATATGGTGTATAGTCAATAAGAAAATGCTCTGCACCCCTGGGTCTGACGGCTTTTGCAACGATCACTGACTCAGGCCATGTTAATTTGGTAAGGTTGGTAGAGTACTTCTGATTGCGTGATGCATTGTATAACTAATACCTACTATGTATTCTGTATATCATGTATAGTGTCATATTGTATACCACCATAATAATAACCTTGCCAACACACACTCACCTGTACAAGGAGAGGGGGAGGGTGATGAGGAGTGTGGAGGTGGCCATGATAAACTCCCTCTTCACCAGCACTGACTCTTGGCCGATCCCTGTCACCCTGATCAGCACCTTGGTCATGGTGTCTCCCACGATGATGTTATAGCTGATCAGCGCTGCAAAAGGTCAGGAGGGGTCAGCAGGGATGTGGAACTTACTGTAGATGGTCAAGAATAAAGGTAATAACACTTTAAAGAGGTTACAGTACTTTTTTTTACATAACAGATGAGAGAGGACTCCTAAATGAATGGGGTGAACGTGAAGTATTATCATCAAACTCACAGATAAAGGGATACATGAACTGGAGGGCGGAAGTAATGAGGAAGCCAGGCTTGCCAAATGCGGCATTCACAAGGTCTTGGTAAGTGTTAACTTTGGCTGTGCGGGCCACGGCGATCATGAGGCAGAGCGCTGTGTCCGTGATGATTGACACAAGGATTAACAGCAGCATCCCCACCCCAAACCCTGCCTCGTGCAGCGCAAATGGCATCCCTGTAGAAAAAGATGCCCACATCACATTATTGTAGATACGTACACACCACAATACTGCTGACTACGAGGGTTCTACAGGCACTTTTATCTGTATGTAATAAAATAACATAAGATTAGTGAGTCAATTCCCTGGTGAAAAGGACTTCCACAAGATGAAATATTTACCCGGGAGCCAGTGAAACAGGCGGCAGTAAGTGGTGCTATTATTTAATATACTTTCTGCAATACTGTATACACCTTTTTTTACCGAGCCTATAATAATATCCAATCATTTCTGTCTATAAGATCTTTTGTTGTTTATGAGGTAAGAAAACCTTTGTTGCTCTCACAAGGGTTACTTTAATCAGCCAATCAGACGTTTTATTGTTCTCATAAAAGTGACTTTAATCAGCCAATCGGAGGCCTTCTGCTAGTGCATACATCACAAAGCGGAACACAAAAAGCTACTCCTTAGGCTTATTATTATATACAAGTTGGCTATATAACACAAACGATAATAATGCACTTTTTGTGGCGGGCGGAGGGATAACGAGCCTAATAACTATAACAAAGGATAAACGATCACGGTAACATAACGCCTCATTATCTCACAGATGTCAACAAGTTAATATATCAAATTTTAATCATATTTTTTGTGTAAACATTTGGTGTTTTATTTATGTGGGATTTTACATGATAACAAAGAATTATAGTTTACGAATCATTAACGTAACTGCAAATACATATGAGGCTTTGAGCTAACTAAGAATGATTACCAAAAATAATATTAAATATTTAATTGTTAAGAGTACATAGCTTGTCGCCCACCTATAACACCTACAACCACCTACAATATCTACAACCCACCTATAACATCACTACCAACCCCTAGAACCCACCTACAACCCACCTACAACCCACCTATAACACCGCTGCCGACGATGGAGTTGATGTAGTTGAAACTGGTGAAAGACAGAGAGCTCTTGTCTTTCTTGGGGTCATCATCGCCCTCGTACCCAGCCAGTCCCGGGGGTATCTTAGGAGGCTCGTCCGGGGTGGCCAGCTGGAGGGGGAGGGCAGGTGGTTAGTGTGGCAGATGGTGAGTGTAGGTGGGGGAAGGGCAGGTGGGGGAAGGGTAGGTGGGGGGAGGGCAGGTGGGGGAAGGGTAGGTGGGGGAAGGGTAGGTGGGGGAAGGGTAGGTGGGGGAAGGGCAGGTGGGGGTAGGGTAGGTGGGGGGAGGGTAGGTGGGGGAAGGGCAGTTGGGGGAAGGGCAGGTGGGGGAAGGGCAGGTGGGGGGTGGGGGAAGGGCAGGTGGGGGAAGGGCAGGTGGGGGGAGGGTAGGTGGTGTGAGGGTAGGTGGGGTGAGGGTATGTGGGGGAACGGTAGGTGGGGGGGAGGATAGGTGGGGGGAGGATAGGTGGGGGAAGGGTAGGTGGGGGTAGGTTAGGTAAGATAATCCTTGGCTATAGTTCCATACACACTGAAGCCGTCACTAGGAACACTGCGACGATACCTTGGAATAGTCAATTGTAAATAATCTGCAATGCAATACAGAAATGGATAGGAGAGTTTTGATATAGCCAAGATTATTTAAATAAGATAATAGAGAGTAACCTGATAGTATTACATCTTAACCATTAAGTTTATTATAGAGAGAGAGAGAGAGAGAGAGAGAGAGAGAGAGAGAGAGAGAGAGAGAGAGACGGTTCACTTACTTTACCCCATGACTAAGGAGAGACAATTTCGCATTATCTTGCCTTTAATTACCTTTAATATCTTATTGTGTTCTTTTTTTTTATGTAATGGTGTGTGTGTGTGTGTGTGTGTGTGTGTGTGTGTGTGTGTGTGTGTAAAAAACAAAATCATCTCGTTCAATAAACTCTACAACTCTTGGGAGATTCCTTTTGTTTACACCCTATCTCTTGTTCTTCCTTTCCTCTCATTCCATCTCTCTTACTTCTTGTTTCTTCCTTTTATTTTCTATCCTTCTTCTCTGAATTTACCTCACACTCATCCATCTTGAGTTCCCTCCCTCTTTCCCTCCCCGTCTATCAACGCCTATCCCTCTTCTCAATCATCCATCAACATCCTCTCTCCCTCCCTCCATCCCTCCCTCCCTACTCCCAGGTCTATACACGCCGATACGACTAAATTGAGTCATTACTGAGGGCTTCCTCGGCCTGGCAGACCATATCATGCCTGGGGCTCTCCTACACCCACGGACTTACACACACTTCTACAACCACGACCTTAAACACACACGCTTACAGCCATGACCTTACGCCCACGACCTTACACACAACCTTACACACGACCTTACACACACACACACTTCTACACCCACGACCTTACACACACACGCTTACAGCCATGACCTTACACCCACGACCTTACACACGACCTTACACACACACACTTCTACACCCACGACCTTACACACACGCTTACAGCCATAACCTTACACCCACGACCTTACACACTACCTTACACAAACACACTTCTACACCCACGACCTTTCACTCATACACCCACACCCTCCTTCATCCACTTCTTGTCTGGTTCTTACATTCGCCGGTAACGATAAGATCAAAATTAATGTTTTGGGGATATTTGATAAGCCGGAAGATTAATTGGTCCCTTTTTTGTTGCGTTGTTAGCTCAATGAATACCGTTTCTGACTGGTTAACGTATTGCCTGATGACCTAATTGACTAGCTGACTACGACATTTTCTCCCGACCCGCACGGCTAACACAGTCAATCAACACTACTCGATTAGTCTTGATTTTTCGCAGCTGTTTACATTTTTTTTATGATCAAATACGTCTGACTGGAGTGTAAGACTTGTACAGAATGAACACTGCGACTCCTGTTGTCTCGGTCGGGTTGTCAAAATCCTTCGTCCATTGTGTCATAATTATTGTCTCACGCTAAATCGTTAAAGATATTTTCTTAGGGGGAGCGAATGTCTGTATATACCTCGTATCGTTAAAACAATAACACCGTTCTGCTCTCAGGGCCAGACCATTAGAGAAAACCAGACACAAGCACTCAGGGGGGACTAAAAAAATAATCCTAATGAAATTCACAAGGAATCGTACGATAACTCTGTTCGTTGGCGGGAGTAAAAAACAAAAACTAATGATGAGCACATGTAAAAAAATCCTAAATTGGCCTTAGGCAGCCAGGATGTTGTAAATGAAACGCTCACATTTTTAAGTTTAGCTATAATAGACCAAAAGCATATTACTAGTTGCTTACGAATGACATCAGACAAGTCATCTGGTTCAAAATTGGTTACGCTGGCACAAAAAATTAAGTTATTATTGCCCGAGTTAACATAACAAGGAGTTAATTCTGCCCCAGTAAGTTAAATATCACACTACAAGATGAAACAAATAAACTGAATTGGCTACAGCAAGTCTTATTACAAAGTTGGTTGGATAGCGTATGTCTGATTGGCTGGTGGAGGCTGAGCATGAGCTAAAACAGCGAAGAAATGCTGTCTGCTGGTGGGTAGTCTGTCTAGTCTAACCTAACTTAACCTTAACAAGCAACCTACCTAACTAATCCACCATTTGAGTAACTAACGAAAATTACGTCTGTTTGAATGAGCTATGATCCATTACAGTATCAGTAAGGATTAGCTAAAGATGCTGAGATGCCGCCGCACTGCCTAGTACTTAGGGGACAACAAATCACCAATATCTATTAAGATCAACAGAAACACGAGTTACACAATTAGTTAAGTTTGCTAGAAGGAACCAAAACATCATCCTTACGCGTGTGAAAGTTTGCTAATTTACTAAACCAACTCATGGGAGAGGACAAAGATTCTTAAAAAAGTTCCTTATGTTAAATCTTCCTACAAACTGAAAATCTGACAACGTTATCAAATTAAGTTCCTTTAAAGTGTATCATAAACACAGCGTGGAAAAAACAAACTGAAAAATACTTACAAATGTTTGAAAATCTGGTTATAAAGTGAAAGGTCAGAGACAAGCCTAGTTAAATGTGAAGGGATTGTACCGTAGAGTTGTGACAAGGTTAGTTTCTCATCACTCCCATATTATATTACGTAACTCTCCGTTATATTACTTCGCTATACTATATTATTGGATGTAGTTAATCTACTGTCTAGCACAACAACAACATGCCTACGTGGTGTCTGTCTTACCTCTAATGCCTCAAGAATTTCATTAACAGTAGTGTGTCCTTGAAGCTTACCGTGTTGACGCTTCAGCCCCCCCACCCCCCATCCTTCCCACACACCTCACTCTACCACCATTAGCATCACTACCACCCTTCCACTACCACACCTCACTCTATCAGCATCACTACCACCATCACACCTCCATACTACCACCAACCTCCACACTACCACCAGCACAATCCAACTACAACCAGCATCATCACCACTCCTACTCCACATCATCACCACCACTACTCCACACCATCACCACCACTACTTCACACCATCACTACTCCACACCATCACCACCACTACTCCACACCACCACCACCACTACTTCAAACCATCACTACTCCACACCATCACCACCACTACTCCACACCATCACCACCACTACTCCACAACATCACTACTCCACACCATCACCACCACTACTCCACACCATCACTACTCCACACCATCACCACCACTACTCCACACCATCACTACTCCACATAGCCACAGAATGCACCCAGGACCCCGGGCATAAACGCATAGTCATTGCTACACATTATTTGCTGCAGTATTTTCACATTAGATTAAAGCCGCAGTGAGTAGACTGTGCAGCTTTCTCTGGCGGAGTCCTGACTGTCTTTTAACCGAGTCAGATGCACCAGTGATTCCATAAAGTATTAGGTTTTAGATTTTTTTAGGGAATTTATAGAATCGAATCCCCTTAATTTCTTACGTTTAGAGTTATAAAAAAATCGAATCCCCTTAATTTCTTACGGTTGAGGTTATAAAGAATCGAATCTCCTTATCCACAATTCTTACGACATGCAGTGTGAGTGTTGTGATGTATTGATAACTAAAGAATATAATAGCATGTGGTCGGTTACATTTATTAAGCAAAGAAAACCCTGAGTTATTAGGCGTTTGTGAGCTGTGTTTAAATTGGTATTCGTTTGGAAGGGATTCGTAGGCGTGAAAGAAGAAGAAGAAGAAGAAGAAGAAGAAGAAGAAGAAGAAGAACAAGAAGAACAAGAACAAGAACAAGAACAAGAAGAAGGACGGGTACTGAATCTATACTTAAAAACACATAAACTTATGATGACTTACTGACTTACAGATTCATAAGGCAGATATTAAAGAGGTCTTATATGCTGACATGATTTGTTTACGTCACCACACACAATGATGACGTCAGTACCAGCTACTACCTGCCTAAATACTGATGCTCGTTCCTCAAGTTAGATACGAACCTAAAACCGTGTCTTCTAATTTTCAATCACGCATAAACTAACCATTAAGGAATTATCATTAACATATTTACAAATAAAACGAATTCAGAACGTATGGGTTAGGACTTCATGTAAACTAAACTAATGTAATGTAATCTAACCTAACTGTGGTCCAATTATTGCAATAAGGACCAGTAATATGATATTTCCCTATATCTCCTCTGTTAACCCTTCAGTAACGAACCTATTATACTTCAATTTACCTCCGGGTGACATTCACAAAGGCTCACACGTTAAATCTTTCCCCCCTAAATGGAGATGTGAGAGACTCCCCCCTCCCACCTCCCTCCCCATCTGAAGACTCACTCAGGCTACAACACAAAGAGGTCGACCAAATTGAAATCGAAATCGCGTCGAGATCCTCTTGTGGGTAGTGGTAGTCCCCCCAACCCTCCATCACCAACACCCCACTCCCTCGGGCGAAAAATTCAATCAAACGGCTTGAAAATTGAATCAGGTAATCTATATAATTTTAGGATGATATAAGGACGGTTAGTTGCCCATAACACATAACTGCCATAGAGAACAACGGGGCCTATAAACAAGGTACAGTCAGTGAAGTGTTTGAGATGCCTGGCTCAGATTCAAGTGACCTGGTCCGCGTATTCAACACCTCCTCCTAAGCTCCCCCCCCCCACTCCCTCCCTTCACCCCAACATTCCATATACACCTCACCAACGCTCAGGAACTCACCCCAACCCCCCCCCCCCCCCCCTCGCCCCCCAGGACGGTGTAGGTGGTTCAACATGAGATCCGTGGAGATGATTTCCTAATTTGTCCGGATCGCGAGCATCACTTATGGTAATACTGCTGGAGGCAATTTTAGGTGGATTGTGGGAGTTGGAGGAAGGTGGGGTGAGGGGGGAGGTGAGGGGAGGGGAGGGTGAGGGGAGGGGAGGGTGAGGGGGGAGGTGAGGGTAGGAGCAGGGAGGTGAAAAGGAGGGGGAGGTGAGGGGAGGGGAGGGTGAGGGGAGGGTGAGGTGAGGGGAGGAAAGGTAGGGGAAAGGTGAGAATCGGGAGAAAGTGAAGGAGGTTGGAAGAAGGTGGGAGGGGAGAAGTTGAGAAGACGGGGAAAAGGTGAGAGGAGGGAGGAGGTGAGAGAAGAAGGAAAATTGGAGAGGTGAGAGGGAGGGGGGAGGTAATGGGAGGGGGAACGGTGAGAGAGAAGGGGGAAAGGTGAGGGGAGGGAGGAGGAGGGTAGTGGAAGTGGGTGGGGGTAATTGAATCACACTTTCCGCGAAGACAAAGCCAGTGAGGGATTGGTGGGAAGATGCTGAACCTTCTCACCCTTATCACTCTCCCACACACACACTCTCCCACACACACACTCTCACACGTGTCACTCTCCCACACACTCTCTCACCCTTGTCACTCTCCCACACACTCTCTCACCCTTTTCACTCTCCCACACACTCTCTCCCATCATCTCCTAATGCTACACTCTCAGGGAAGGTAAGGACCACCTACCACCTACCCGCAGTAAATCATTTATACTGTTATGAAGGCGAGGTGAGCAAAGAACAAGACAAAGGGATTAATAGATCAGCAACAGGTGGGAAGGAAAGACAGGTACGTGGCAACAGGAAGTAGGGGCTGACCTGTGGCTGGGGCTGAGGAGGGGCGGTGTCCTCCAGGATGTAGGTCCTCTCGTTGACGGGGAAGGCTGTAGGACTCGTCATGGTGGAGGTGTTAGCGGAAATCTTCTACTTGTGTTGTGTCCGGAGTGACTGAGGTTGTGTCACTCTATAACGTCTCTAGTACTTGTTTCTCCCCGCAATAACTGTCAGTGGCTGGTGCCTCTCTCTCTCTGTTTACTTCTATCGTAAAAGATTTCCTCTCATCACTTTAAACATCTGTAGTAATTTTTTTGTAGGGCGACTCATGCGCACATAGCTTCACTCTCCTCACTTCTATTCTATTTTGCCTTTAAAAATTTGTCTTTGCTGGGAAACGTGAGGTTACCAGAATGTTGGAGGTGACGCCAGACACTAACGTAGAGACTCAGGAGATAATCAGAGACCTTCCAAGATAAGTGGCCGTGCTAGGGAATTGTTTACAGTGGGACGTGTGGCCGCTGGTACCTGATCTGGGCGTCAACAAGAACGAGGTGGTCGGAGTCTCTCATATTTGATTCCCGATAAGCGTAATGTAGTTATTTGGTGAAGACTAGAGTTGTTTAATGTCTGCTTATCAACTTAAGAGTTTAATCGCTTGGCGCAGTGTCGGAATGAGACTGTTGAAGTAACCGATAGCTTGGTGAAGAGTATAAGGTCCCTTGGTGAAGTGTTAAGGTCCCTTGGTGAAGTGTTAAGGTCCCTTGGTGAAGAGTATAAGGTCCCTTGGTGAAGTGTTAAGGTCCCTTGGTGAAGTGTTAAGGTCCCTTGGTGAAGTGTTAAGGTCCCTTGGTGAAATGCTTCTGAGTAACGGTGAGCTGGTCGGGGCGCCACACCCTTGTCACACCACCATAACCTGCAAAAAGAACAAGAGTATAAAGTCAACAACAATAACAACAGCACACAAGATCTAAGAACAAAATGCTAAGGGGGATCCAAGGGGGAGGGAAGGGGGTGAGAGATTGGGAAAGGGGTTAAGGGAAGGGGTGTGGATGAGGCAGGAAGGGGCGGAGAGAGACTAAAGGGGGGTGGGAGGCAGTGAGGGGGCTTAATAATTGTCACTGATTCCTTATAATTAATCATTATTCTCTCACTTATATTTAGAATCTATGATGACCTTTAATTTACAGGTCTTCTTGAAGGTCATCTGAGATAATTTTAGTGTGTGTGTATGTGTGTGTGTGTGTGTGTGTGTGTGTGTGTGTGTGTGTGTGTGTGTACAAAGTCACAACATGCACACTGACGTCAACGTTAACGAATAATACACAACACAAGCCAACACAAGACAGACCAAGATGCAATTCTCTGGAAAATAACGAAGAGAGAGGAAATAAGAGAGAGAGAGAGAGAGGGAAGGAGGCGATCTCTAGGATTCTCCGTGAAATAGACAATTTTCTGGACGATTTCATTGGCTGTCGGCGATGTAAGCTGCAACCAATCAACGTTAAGCTGGCACCTTCAATGATGGACGGTCAGTGGTGCTGAAACTCGCTGTAAATAACGTCTCTCTCTCTCTCTCTCTCTCTCTCCGCTAAGGGATTCAGTTCTTATCTTAAACTCTCCGGGAAGGACGGCCGTGTTTACAGAGCTTTTCTGTCCTAGGCTGGCGAGGGTGATAGAAGTAAAGCAGCCTGTGAAAAAAAAAAACAATACACAAAAGGCCATTGGGAATAAAATTATGAAAAAGCCACCAACAAAGTCACAAAACAACCTTGTATAATGGTAAAAGCCTGTGTGTGTATGTGTGTGTGTGAGTGTGTGTACGGCTCAGCTCCAAGACTATGAAAACAAAGAGACCCGAAACTTTCCTCCCATACTCTGCCAATGTTTACAGTAAGACAATATTTCCCTCACAACCTCCACCCCCCTACAGACCTGCCAGACGTAGTGACACCGCCGCCACCCGCACCAGCACAAAAATGGAAAAACAGTCATATTATCTCCCTAACCCATCCCAGTGACTTAGAAACCCCGTCAAAAATAGATAAATAGTAATAAAAATAAAACAGAACAAATAAAATAGAAGTTATAGTACAGGAGTCCAACATGGCTGCTGCCGCTTCCCCATCCTTCACACCAAGACACGTTCACTTAATACCACACAAAAGCCTTGGGACAATGTTTCTGTGTTTTATCCCAAGAGAACCAGTTAAGTCTGTGTGTATGTGTGTGTGTGTGTGTGTCGTATCTCCAAGACCATGAGACCTTGACATTTCACATGCATACTAAAGAGGCCCTCTGGGGGTATGTACCTACGTCACTTTTCTGATTTAGCTAAAAAAAAAAATCCTTTCTGTACATTCTGGAAGGATTTCTCACAAACTTAACTTAACCTACCATCCATTTCTATTTTTTAATTAGGTAAAATTGATTAGGTTAGTTGTTAAGTTATTTCTAAGATAATTTTTAGATCAATATAAGTCTTTTATACTAAATATTTTCAAACTAACCAAACTTAACCTAACCTCTAACATTCACAGTTTATTAATTATTATCATCATCGTTTTAAAGGCATCTACTCCCCACCACCTCCCTCCCCACAAGAGCCAGTAATATAACACAGTGCCTCAGCTCCGGGGTCGTGGCAATAATTTGGAGGTGCCACGTCAACTTGATCGCCAGGGTGTGTGATCCTCTTACCTAGACCCGGCGATAATGACACCACCTAATACTGTGAACCTTTACTCCCTGTCGAGGCTTTTATCCGAGAGCGAGAGAGAGAGAGAGAGAGGGGGGGGGTTTAATCTCGTAATTGAAGTCTTTAAGCGTGGTTGGATATGTGTGAGTTACGTTCACACACACAAAAAACATACCAACAAATTGTACAAACCTTCGACCTTAACAACTTATAAGAACCTTTTCGCCTCTAGTGTAATAATTCTGAGGTTATATTTTTTGTTGGTACGTTATTCTTATGTTTTACCTTTATCTAAATGTCCCAGAGAAGTCTTCTTTCATCTGAAGTTTATGAGACACATTTATCGTGTGAGCCTTTGTGAGTCTGGATTCTGAGTATAAAGAAGCAAGGAAGGAAGTGGAGTGATGAAGAGGAGGAGTTTGGGGTGGGGGAGTGCAGGGGAGGATGGGCTTGGAGGTTGGGTGGTGGGGAGAGGTTAGGAGGTAGGGGACGGCGGGGTTTGGAGAGGAGAGGAGGCGGCGACAGCGCTTCCAAACGTACGACGACACACACCACAACAAATGTCTTGAACGGGGGAACAAATGGACCCAAATCTCGTTTAAAACTCCTCTAGGGACAAAATTAATTACATTACCTTGATATATCGGTTTAAATATATAAATATGTTTGTTTTTTATTAGACTTAGTTATAATATTTCACCTTTTTAATAATAGTAATAGCGAAATGAATAACTGAAATTACTTAACAAATTTCTACTACTCTAAATAGGGGTTAGTATATTCATCTCCTTTAATATGTCTTACTACTACTACTACTAACACTGTGACTACTATTATACGACTACTACTTTTTACTACTACTACTACTACCACTACTACCTCGCCTGCTAAAGCCACGAGTAAAGACCACCAGAGCACTACGGTCGGCCGCTCTATCTGCAATATGACCGCCACCACGACAAAGGCGTTGCACGAGGTGACTAATGGACAACACACTGCATTAAACCGGGACTAAAAGCTGTGTTAGTGAGGGGTGGCGGTGGGTGGCACTGGTGATGGATGGGTGGCACTGATGGGTGGCACTGATGGTGGTGGGTGGCACTGGTGATGGATGGTCCTGGTGATGGATGAGTGGTCTTGGTGGAGATGGGTGACACGGTGGCACTGATGGTGAGGGTGGGTGGCATTAGTGGGGGTGGGTGGCGGTGGTATTTAAGGGCGGCGGTGGGTGGCCAAGCTCGACACAATGGTGATTACGGGAGAGTTTTGGAGCGTTGGTAAAGAGGATGGTTCAGCGGAGGAATGTCAGAGGTTGGTGTGAAAGTCGGCCAATGCTGCTTTGACTCCACCACACACACACACACACACACACACACACACACACACACACACACGTGGTAGGAAGTAATGCTAGGAAGGATGTGAAGGATGTGGTAGAGAATAGTAGTAGTAACAGGAAGGATGTGGCAGGAAGGATGTGAAGGATGTGGTAGAGAATAGTAGTAGTAACAGGAAGGATGTGGCAGGAAGGATGTGGTAAAAGGGATGTGTTTAATTCGGTGGCGTTGATGACTGGCCACAAGACGTCTCCCTCACCACCCTGTCTGCCACCCTGTCTGCCACCCGCTCCTCCTTGCTTCCTGTTGGAGTCTAGTCTCTCTCTCTCTCTCTCTCTCTCTCTCTCTCTCTCTCTCTCTCTCTCTCTCTCTCTCTCTCTGTGTGTGTGTGTGTGTGTGTGTGTGTGTGTGACTTGGTTGACGGCCAAAACGGAAACTGTCTGAGCTCAGAGAGGGA
>CAUDMG010000500.1:5440000-5447500 GCA_958450375.1 Homarus gammarus
GTTAGGTCAGGGTATTTTCCTTCCCAGGTGATTAATTCTCTACCATACAACTTGCTAAAACCTGGTCAAGATAAACTCACTTCTGGTTGTTCCTTTTTTAATGATATAACTTTGACCTTTGACCTTTCAACCTAAAAAAAAAAATAAACATCACTTCTTTCAGCCCTTGAGTTGCTTGAGTTACAGAGTGCCCTTAGTTACTATATTAAATGAAAACTAACATTACTCTACCTACACGACATTAATAGCGTAGCCAAGATACTAAATAGCTACTACCGCTATTTATTTACACAGGGCTACCAACACGACCGACTGACAAGCGACTGTAATACATTCTGTGTCAAATCAATAAACAATGTATAAGTTATTCATAGACCCTCTCCTCCTTGTGTTCTATGACATTTACGACATTCACTCAGACGAACACTTTTAGACGGTTTATACGCTAGGGAAGCACTCAGCTTTAACGGAGAATTACGTCCATACAGAACTGCTTGGGGAGAACACGACTTTCCTTTTCCACGTCTCCTGCAGCTCTAAAGGACATAAGAAACCCGACGCTCCCACTAACTTACTTATTTTAATGATGTTTAGGTGGTGGTGGTGGTAATAATGCCCCCCCACCTCCCTCGTTATTAAGTAATGGTCCACCCAACGGAAAGATATAATGGTCCTCCTCCCTCCCCCTACCCCACCCCCTCACGTAATAATGGCCCCCCATGAAAATTTATCATCCACCCCCCCCACGGTAGGTAATAATGCCCCCTTCCCCCCTCTCCCCCTCTCTCCCCCCTCCCCACCACGTTAGGGAGACCGACACATCACAAAGGTAATTATTCTAAGTAATTCTAAACCATTATTTATTATAGTCAGAACAGGTGAGGGGGCAGGTGAGGTGGGTGGAGGGGGTAGGTGAAGTGGGTGGAGGGGGCAGGTGAAGTGGGAGGACGGGGTAGGTGAGGTGGGAGGAGGGGTGGAGGAGAGAGGTGGGGGGAAGGAAGGGAGGTGAGGTAAAGGAAGGAAGGAAGGAAATGGTTCACCAGACACAATACATTATTTACTCTCTGACGTTTACATTATAATGAATAAACTAACTTCTTCCGGAGCCTTTTGTGTGTGTGTGTGTGTGTGTGTGTGTGTGTGTGTTTTGTGTTCATGTGTACGTTGTGTCTGATCAGTGTATACATGTATGGCTGTATTGTATGATGATGG
Organism: Homarus gammarus; assembly: GCA_958450375.1. Lineage (NCBI taxonomy): Eukaryota > Metazoa > Arthropoda > Malacostraca > Decapoda > Nephropidae > Homarus > Homarus gammarus. The sequence goes on from CAUDMG010000500.1 coordinate 5,441,213, forward strand.
ATGGCCCTGTACACTGTTCACCGCCTGGGGAATGACTCCAGGTAATTTGACCTTAATTGATGTTGTCGAATTGTCTTGGGGTAGTTAACGCCGTAGTTAGCCTGGTTATTATTAGTGCGGGGGGTGGGGGGTAGGGGAAGGGGGTAAAGGGGGTAGGGGAAGGGGTAGGGGTAGGGGTAGGGGATGGGGGTAACGTTCAAGTCCCAAGGTGACTCTAACCAGATGCTCACACACACGCACACACTCTAACACACACACACACACACACACACACACACTACATTACTAAAAAATCGTAAACAATAATAATAATAAATACAATAAAAATAACAATAAATGATCCGATCGTCATTTGTTTCTCAGAGAGGCTTATCTAACGAGTCACGACATCTATAGTTTATACAGGTAAAACAATGATAAACAAGAGAATTATTTACCTTATAGCTTAACCTAACGTAATCTAATCATACTTAACCTAACCTAACCTGTCTTAATTAACCTAACATATCCTAGGGTGTTTAATCTTCATGTGATCACTTAATATAAAACAAATCTTCTAATTATCAACAAACACAGCATAACCATACGCCCGGCAGCGCATGTATAGACACATATATACTGAAAACTCTCTCTCTCACCCAGGGGGAAAAAAAACATCTATCCATCAGTCAAGTCAGTAAGGAAAGGTAATTTATATACGACACTCACCTAGGGATTCGGACGAGTGATGAAGGAGAGTGTTCGTTTGTAGCCGAGTAATTTCTGAAAATAAAGAGATGTTATTTATATTATCTGTTCTTTAGAGAGAGAGAGAGAGAGAGAGAGAGAGAGAGAGAATTGTCAAGCGGGAAGGAAGAAAAACATTGTAGTTTCTAAAGTGTGGGAGTTGGCCAATGGGGAGGGGAGGAAGAGAGGGGGGAGAGGTAGGGGAGATAGTCCAGGAAAGGAGGATGAAGGAAGGAGAGAGGGGGGAGGAAAGAGAGGTAGTAAAGAAGGGGGGGGAGAGAGGAAGTGGAGAAGGAGGAAGAAGAGGAGGAAAGGTAATTAAAGAAGATGGAGGAGGAGAAAGAGAAAGAGCAAGAAGAAGAAGAAGAAGAAGTGGAGGAAGGCATAGCTCTAGCCAGACATATAACTCAGGAAGACTGTGTATGTGTCGCCACCTAGGCTACACACACACACACACACACACACACACACACACACACACACATTCCGGCGCTCAAGTATATAATGAGAAATAAAGTATGAGAGAACTACACTTACGAGAAGCCCTTACTTACAAAACTACTACTACTACTACGACTACTACGACTACTACTACTAATAATAATAATAATAATAATAATAATAATAATAATAATAATAATAATAATAACAATAATAATAATAATAATAATAATAATAATAATAATAAACATATGACAATCTACATATAGTTGACAATTCTTCAAACCAAATTCCTTAGTGGAAAGTATCAGGTAATATAATTAAAAACTTGTATAATAACCTCACCTGTAGCTTAATTAATTATGTAACGCGTAACATTGAGTACAGGTGGCACAGGTATCTAGGTCAATGTGCCACCTGTACCTGCGTCTTTACCTGTACTTTACACTCATTAGCGAGGTAATCGGTTACTTCACTCATTCTGTCAGTGAGTGAGTGAATGAGTCAGTCAGTCAGTTATCAGTTCATCAGCTGGTGAATCAAGGAACCATCTGAAACACCTGTAAGATGAAGGTGTAGCTATGAAAGTGTGTTTTAATGGTCTATCTCTCTCTCTCTCTCTCTCTCTCTCTCTCTCTCTCTCTCTCTCAGCAAGTGTCAGTTGACGTGTGTGAATTAACCTAATGAAGTTCTGTGAGACGAGAGAGGGGTGAGGTAAGGAAAGGGAGAGGTGAGAGGTAAGCGGGGGAGGGGGGGTAGGTGGGTGGGAGGGGGGGTAGAGCCTCACCTGCCACTAGAGGTGTGTCTCCCAGGCTCTCAGGTGTTCCACAAGATTCAATTAATTTCTGATTTCCGGGGGAAACTAGAGTAAAGTCGCTTAACACACGCCATTACGGGCGAGGTCCCCTGGCGGTTGGGTGTTGCTTATGACACTCCCCAGCTATACCTTATGACACTGCCTAACTCTATGACACTCCCTAACTCTATGACACTGCCTAACTCTATGACACTCCCTAACTATATGACACTGCCTAACTCTATGACACTCCCTAACTATATGACACTGCCTAACTCTATGACACTCCCTAACTCTATGACACTGCCTACTCTATGACACGCCCCAACTCTCAGGTAACAATAAGTAATAGTAAGGTGTTTTCTCCCCCCAGGTAACGCTATTAGCCGCCAGGTGACAAAGGTAATACGGGCAGGTGTATCACAAGGGGTAACTTAGATACCATTGAGGAGTGAGAGAGGGATGGGAGGGATGGGGGGACTGAGTGGGAAGGAGAGGGATAGGAGGGATGGGGGCTGAGGGATGGTGGCTGAGGAAGGCGGGACACAAGGGCGCCTCTGACCTCTATGTAGGTGTCTGAGTATTAGATGCAGGAGACACATCCTACCAGGGTTGGGGGAGTGAGGATGGGATATAAATGTAATCATTACTGCAACACTCAGGTTCACGACACTCATGATAAGTAGGATATATTTTCCACACAATTGACTTATAATTGGAATTCTAAATATTGTATAAATCCACAAAATTATTATTAATTACCAAATAAAATTAAACATTACGAGTGGATGCAAATCATGTCCGCGAACTGTGGGAGAGTAAATATGGAACGTGTGGATCTGTCACTGTAGTCACCGCTGAAGACTGTCTCATGTTATTGTTTTCTTTACCGATGGAAAAAGCCTTCGTGTTACTATGACGTTAATTGTTACCATGGCAACACTTAAGTAAATTTGTCACGATTTGCACCAAAAGTTTATCATGTGGACTGAAGTTATACCTACCGTGTTTGGTGGAAATTCACAAATCTCTTTTCGAGAAATTTTGGACACACACACACACACACACACACACACACACAACAATACCCATCCCCTCAGTTGTGGGTAGGATAAATAAACAGGGTGACTCAAAAGTCCCATTTGGTTATAACAACATTTTCCAAAACATCAATGTTTTGTACTGTGAACAATCAATAAATATTTATACTGTTTATTATAATGAAATTTTGACTTTATATATTTTTACCCCTGTTAGAAGCTAGTGGTATTTCTGCGCCACCCTGTAGAACATAGTGTAACAGGCAGACGTATACAAACATTATAACAAACAGACTTTTAAATAATAATCTTCCCTGAGCTCAAGTAACTCTCCTTAATGAAATTCCTTCGTGGAACTGACATTATTTACTCCTACGGTTGTTTGCCTCCAGAAGAGATGTTATTTTTCACCCTAGTTACTCACACAGCCATACTTGACACCGTTGTTTGTGGGGGGTTACTGACACTATGACACATCATCAATCAGAGTTACCGTTTTCATATCTGAGGGTTGGCGACCACAGTCCACCATTCTAAACGCGGACAAAATCTCAGCTATCGATATATAGTTTCAGCCATATTATCTGACAAGACTTTGGCTACCTATTTACTGACCTTGAGTATGGGCTACGAGGGGTGACTCATGTTATTAATAAGACGTCTGACTTTTTAAGCGCCAATATGAAGGTGTCAAGAGGGGGAGAGAGGGAGGGAGGGAGGGAGGGAGGGTGGCAGGCAGGTAGCAGTCATTATAGTGGAGGGAAGGAGGGTTGAGGGAAGGAGGGTTGAAGGATGGAGGGTGAGGGAGGGAGGATGAGGGAGGTGAGAGAAGAGAGCCCAGCAGCAGTCGCCGGGAGGAAGGTAATGGACCGTCTTGTGCATCCACCTCCCGGAGACAGGCTGGCGGAGGAGGTGAGGGAGGGAGGAAGAGGAAAGGGTAAAGGGAAAGGAGATGGAGGTGTGGGGGAAGAGTAGGAGGAAAGGGAGGTAAGGGGGGTGGGAAGAGGATGGGGAAGAAGAGGAAGTGAGGAGGAGGAGGAGGAGGCAAAGGGAAAGATGAGACGATGAAGGAAGAGGAGAGGGTAAGAACAAGACGATGTAGGAAAATGAAAAGGAAGGAAGGAAGAAAGGAAAAGGAGAAATAAATATGGAGATACAAGAAAAGGAGTAATAAATAGACGAACTGGAATAGAAAACAACAGAAAGTCACTCCACACCACAACCAAAACTTCCTAAATCTTTAATGAGTTTATCTTCCGTCTCACAGCAACAGTAGACAGATACCTGAGATATAATACCAACAGGTGGGGTAATGGTAAACCAGCTCACCTTTCCTCAACTGTCCTCTCGCGTCTTGAAGCTACATTACATTCATTATCTCCTCTACGTCTTTCTAATCGTTCACGAGTCATGGTGATTAGTAGGGATAGCAGGTCAACAATGATTAACAGTTAAAACACTGGGTCATTCACTCGATACTCGTACAGCATTTGTGTCTACTGGTCTGGTGGTGGGTGAAGACTGGTGAAGGTAGGGGGGAGGGGAGGTGATGATCCCTAGGTAGTGGGGTAGGGGAAGCGGGGAAGGGGAGAAGGGGGGGGGGGGTGAAAGTCCCTAGGTAGAGGATAGGGGAGACGGAAGGTGATCGGTCAAGGGAGTATTGCCACATACAAACTCCATATACATAGCAATTAATACTATAATAAAAATCACAAACTAAAAAAATTCAAATCAGTCAGAAATGAAATCACTCGGTACACACGGGCGAACCATCTCTTTAAATAGGCCGCACGACTTACTAGAAAAATATATTCAATAATATATGGGTAAAAAAATCGCTATAAAGACGCCCAAACTCGGGTGAGGCTGAAAGAATTGGATTTTTTCCTTCTGATTTTCGATTTCATTATATTTTTGAGCGCCAGAGAGAGAGAGAGAGAGAGAGAGAGAGAGAGAGAGAGAGAGAGAGAGACGTCATTGATACAAGGTGACCACAGGAGGTAAAGATAAAACAAAACAATATAATAACGAGTAAAAATAAAAGCAACAAATCATTAAATTCTAACGAGCCTTTGTGTAGCGTTTTATTTTTTTATTTTTTTGAAACCCAGAGTTACTAAAGTCTGTGGGTGAAAAGTTCAACAAAAACAAAAGTCAGAGAGCTATTGTTAACGTTTATTGTTTATTATACTGAATATATATAAACACACACAGACACACACACACACACACACACAGACACACACACACACACAGACACACACACACACACACACACACACACACACACACACACACACAAGACATATATTGTAATGGACAAAAAATACATATTGTATATTTATTTATTTGTGTATTTATTTTTTTTTTTTGGGGGGGGGCGGGGGGGGCATTATTTCACTGGATTTCTCTTCTTTTATTGCGTTAAAGTAAATTATTTAAGTGTTTTATACAGTTCATCATCATTGTGTTAGTCTACTCTGTAATTACCTCCACTAAGAACATCTCGTTTTCTGTAATAGCGAGTTTTGTCCTCTTAGAAAACGGGTGGAAGGAAGGAGAGAGAGAGAGAGAGAGAGAGAGAGAGAGAGAGAGAGAGAGAGAGAGAGAGAGAGAGAGAGAGTCACTTAAAGATTAACAAATATACTATAATAAAATAAATGAATAACGGACATAAATCAATACGACCCCCACGTGTTGTAAATATAAAAGCGAATCAGTTGAATGTTTATCAGGGTGTAGCCTTGAGATGAAAATGCCAGCGTGAAGAGTCGAGTCACTTCTTAAACCTGTCTTGACGCGGCATCAATCCTGAGAATATTGCTCCAACGTTTAACTTCATTCCACAACACGTCGGGTGAAACAGGAAATAAACATCTGTTGGTGGGTCTATATGCAAATTGTGTACCTGTATTGTCTAAGCATATTGTATACCTGAATCAATGTAAACACGTATGGCAGTTTTACTGAATAAATAATTACCTAAAATATCCAATTAACGTTATCGAGTTTATCATATAGAAACAAAATATCAGATATAACGAAAAAATAAATAAAAATCGACAATCACCAAAAAAAATTGTTTTAGTGGATGACATTTGGAACCTCGATTACAAAAATGTGAAATTAATCTGTCAAACTGTTGTTGATCTAACCCAAACGCGACTACCGATGAAGCTGCATTAAATGGGTTCGCAAAATGGGTTACATCAGCTGAAAACGAATTGTCACATTAGTTTTTGAGCGAATTCGTTTCTCTCGTGATATCTGGGAACGAAGGAGAGA
>CAUDMG010000500.1:5452500-5457500 GCA_958450375.1 Homarus gammarus
TCTCTATCACCCCTCACCCCTCTCTATCCCCCCTCACCACCCATAGTCACCCCTCACCCCTCTCTATCCCCCCTCACCACCCATAGTCACCCCTCACCCCTCTCCATCTCCCCTAATCCCTCTCTATCCCCCTCACCCCTCTCTATCACCTCTAATCCCTCTCTATCATCACCCCTCACCCCTCTCTATCACCCCTCACCCCTCTCTATCCCCCCTCACCACCCATAGTCACCCCTCACCCCTCTCTATCCCCCCTCACCACCCATAGTCACCCCTCACCCCTCTCCATCTCCCCTAATCCCTCTCTATCCCCCCTCACCCCTCTCTATCTCCCCTCACCACCCATAATCACCCCTCACCCCTCTCCATCTCCCCTAATCCCTCTCTATCCCCCCTCACCCCTCTCTATCTCCCCTCACCACCCATAGTCACCCCTCACCCCTCTCCATCTCCCCTAATCCCTCTCTATCCCCCTCACCTCTCTCTATCACCTCTAATCCCTCTCTATCATCACCCCTCACCCCTCTCTATCACCCCTCACCCCTCTCTATCCCCCCTCACCCCTCTCTATGTCCCCTCACCACCCATGGTCACCTAGACAAGCACACACACACACACACACACACGGGTCGGTAATCCACTAAAATTATATAATTTCCTGTGTCATTCAAAGGCCTTATAGACGGTGTAGGAAGGAGGGAAATTGGGCGTGAAGCTGCTAAGTGGGCGGCTAGTGTGTGTGTGTGTGTGTGTGTGTGTGTGTGTGTGTGTGTGTGTGTGTAAACAAGATTCTCTCAGGGCTCACGTAACGCCAAGTACTGCGGGGTGCGAGAGTGTGTAAATCCAGGGCTCTCTTTAAAAGTCTCCAGAACACTGCGACAAACTTGGCACACAGTCCTGGTAGTGGTGGGTGTGGGTAACTGTGTCAAACCATTTTTAACTTGTTTGAAGATTTTACTGAATACGTATCACTGTCTGTCTGTCTGTGTCTGCCTATCTGTCTGTCTGTGTCTGCCTATCTGTCTGTCTGTCTACTAAGCGCTGGCTGCCAGACCCGACGGAGGAACAAGTTATAGTTTTCCCGTCAAGGACTGCTGTGAGCAACCCCAAGCAGACTGCAAGGGGGACGAAACTGCCAACTAGGGTTTCTTAATATTTATGTAAGTATCACTGTTTACGACTGCCTAATTTATTCCCTAATAACAATTCTAATCGTAACATAAAAATTTTGTCGTACCTACATAGCCACATTATTTCCTGTTTCAGTATTATTAATTTTTTAGTGAAGAAACGTAAAAATAATTAGTGACATGTGGCAACTCATCTGAAGGACCATGGGTATAAAAGATTATTTCTCCCGTAATGATGATGATGATGATGATGATAAATAATAATAATAATAATAATAATAATAATAATAACCATTACACGTCCTGTTAACTTCATGGTCTTTCAAGGAACTTAATTAAGCCTACCTGGATTTCTATTTGTACAAGAAAACTAATCAGCCACAACACATTTTTCTCACCACTTGTTTACATTAAGAATTCTTGTGTGTAACTTAACCCTTAAAAAAAAAGGTGACTTTTTAAACTGACAGAGAGAGAGAGAGAGAGAGAGATCACACACGCTTCTCTCTCTTCCTTTCCATACATACACCTCCCTCCCTCCCTCTTCCTATCATACGCTCCCTTAACTCTCCCTCTCGCGTCCCCCCTCCCTCTCTCCTTCTCACTCCCTCCCCCTCACATCCACTTCCTCCCTCTCACTCTCCTCCCTCTTCCTCCCTCTCCCTCTCCCTCTCACGATACCCCTCTTTGTCTGTTCCTCCAGCTTGGTCGCTATGGTTACCTCCGCCTTTGATTCTTAGGCACTAGTCTTGCCCCGTGCTGAGAGGGAGGGAAGGAGAGGCATCCGTCTTACACCTGGCACTGGGAAGGGGGAGGGAGGGAGGGAAAGAGGGAGGTGGGGATGGAAGGGAAGGAAGCAGGGAAGGAAGGGAGAGAAAAATTTATACAACTTTCTTTGTGTGTAATAATAATAATAATAACAATAATAACAATAATAATAATAATAATAATAATAATAATAATAACAATAATAACAATAATAATAATAATAATAATAATAACAATAATAATAATAATAATAATAATAATAATAATAAACGGTTTATAAATAGAGTTGCAGCCGGTGGCTGAAAATATACAGACTTACATTTGATTTAGACATAATGATATAATATGCATTGAATATATTTACAGGGCTGTACAGTACATAAATCAGGAGTTGTTTATTATTTTAACAATAAATGGGATGGTGCTGTTCTTATATCTATCGGTGCGGGCTCTTATGGGCTGAATTTTGTTGTAGTGGCGGACTGCGCGAGGTGGGTGGGGGGCAGGTGGCGGCGAGGGTGGTGCAGTAGTCCACGGCCAAACCTTTCCAGTGCTTGGTGGTGGAGGTCACTGAGGTATGGCATTTCCAGGGTGGAGAGAGCGTTGGTGTAGCCGGAAGTAGTCTGCGCCGAGCATGATTCTGCAGGCCCTTTTCTGTACCTTCTCTAGCTGACGTTGTTGAGTGGAGTTGAGAGAAGACGACCAGGCTGGTGACGCATACGTTAGTTTGGGGAGAATATAGGCGTTGTAGAATCCTCAGTTCTGGCGTGGGTGTCCCAAGTGACCTAAGTCTTCGTAGCATGTAGAGACGGTACGAGGCTGCCTTGACTGTGTTATTTACATGGGCCTTCCAGTCAAGTTTGTTGTCTATAGTTACACCCAGGAGTTTGTCAGACTGCACTAAGTGGAGAGGATGGGCACCCACTGTGACTGCTGGGGCTTGCACTGGAGTGGTGGCGGTATTGATGTGCATGACTACGGTTTTGGTGTGGTTGATGGTGACCTTGTTCTCCGTAGTCCATGCCTGTAGCCTGTCCAGGGTGCCTTGGAGCGATGAGTAGTCTGGTGCGGTGTTGTCCACTGAAACCCCCACAGTGCAGTCATCCACGTACTTCCACCTGTGAGGAGTGTCCGATAGAGCGACGTTGATCAGGATGAGGAAGCACAGTGGTCCCATCTTGGTCCCCTGGGGAACACCGCAGGTGAGGTGTTGGAATGTAGAGACCGAGCCCTGATACCTCACTGCCTGGCGACGTCCACTCAAGAAATCAGTGAGCCATGAGACCAGGTTGGTGGGCAGCCCTAGTGCAATAGCCTTGTTGATAACAGTGCAGTGATCAACAAGGTGTGTGTGTGTGTGTGTGTGTGTGTGTGTGCGTGTCCATATAAAAATACACATAACAATAATTTAGATTCGAGTAAATAAAAGTGTGTTGATGTTTGGTACTTCACACCATTATTTACAAATTGTCACAGACGTATCATTAAACCATTTTACAATCTTAAACCAAACAGATTAAATCAATTTCTCCCTTGTGTGTCTCTCTCTCAACCCTTTAACCTGTCTCTCACCTCTTTAATCTCCAAATGTCACCTCGTTCCCAGTGTCTCCCCGTCTCTCCCTCACGTACCACCCTGGCCTTGTTATCTCCCCGGCCCCCAAATGACCCCCCGAGGACTTATGAAGAGGCGAGGACAACGAGGCAGTAAACGACAGCCGCCAGAGGGTCGAGTCTCCCCCTCCGTCAGACCGCGAGCACCGACCTTGCCGCCCGTGATGGCTGCTCGCTATCACCCACGGCAGACGACTATAAGAGAAAGAAGTGGGCCAGAAATTCCTTTGTAGCGGCCTCCGTCGTGGAGAAGCGTCGCCCCCCAGAAAACCTTTTATTGAATGACAGTTTATCTGAATCTCGACTTGTTGAGCACACAACATGAGACGCGCCATTCTTTACCCCCCCCCCCCCCACCCCTCCCGCCAAGACTCTGCCTATAGATTTTTTACTCACGAGATGTTTTGAAGAGGTTGATGCTCCTTTGTTTTCCCGAGTAGATTTAGCCGATAGGGTTTATGTTCTTATACGATAATACTCTTTCTCTGGGGGATTATTTTTATCGCTGGCTGATCAAACATTAATGTCCTACTTACTCAAGCTGTTATAGAGGATAACCATTATGATTTTGATAAACATTATTGTTCATATCAAGTTAGAAAATGTTGAACCATTGTCTTGACGAGAAGCTTCCTCACGTTACGTCTTTCTTAAGGTCCTTGACTTCTGACATTTTCACCTTGTTAACTTAAAGGAAAGGTATCTGATCTTCTAGAGGTTCCTTCTTAACAGCACCTCAATAATGCTGCCACTTGTATAACGAAATGGCTTTACCAATATTGTTTGTGTACAGTATATTAAGTTGTAAGTTAACTGTGTAAGTAAAGTCTCCAATAAATTTACTTTTCCAATAACCTTAGCTATTTAATCTATCTTTATGTAGCTCATGTATGTAATTTCAATCTATTTATTCACGTTGTTTTAATTCCTCTTATCTAACCTTAATACTATAATAACTTGTTGTCTATCTGAACCATAAGTGACTCCTACACACACACACACACACACACACACACACACACACACACACACACCGTCCCTCATACCACGCTTCACTAACTCGCTGCTGAGGATGCAAACTTTTCCCCCCAACGCGATAAAACAAACTGAGAGCGAGGCAAGATTCTAGTGGGATCATCGTGTGTGTGTGTGTGTGTGTGTGTGTGTGTGTGTCTTAGCGTATTGGTCGATAGAAGACAAACAATTCTCTCTATTTTCTTATATTTTTCCTATCTATTCACTTTATCTATTGGTTCAGATAAGATATACCATCCCCCCTTTTTTAAGTTAATCTTTAATAGGTTTTAAGACTAACCCAAACACCTAAAATTGTCTTGAACTTTTAAAACTTAACATTTTTCTTTATACAAAATGATTTTTTTTCCCCGGATACTCAGTAGATCCTAAACACAAGGTGGAGATAAGGTTGAAAGGTCATACATAGATCATTAATTAACAAAAAATAAATTAAAGAAAGAAAGAAAGAAAG
>CAUDMG010000500.1:5462500-5465000 GCA_958450375.1 Homarus gammarus
TAAACAAACACACACACACACACACACACACACACACACACATGTACACACACACACACACGAGTGATCAATATAACCCCAAGACGACCATAACCAATATTACGGCTTTTTATACTTGGCGGACTATACCTCCTTCGCCGCCATAAATAACACCGATAAAATATTATGAAACACGGCAATAGCTCGGGGCTGAGTCTTGCTGGGTACCTGGGCTTAAACTGATCGCCTTAAACCCATCTCTTGTTGGTAAAGTCTTCGAGCAATTGAGAGGCAAATTTTTTTTTTTCCTTTGACAGCTTCACTACTTCTTTCATTTATGCGTTGACAGACAGACAGACAGACAGACAGACAGACAGACAGACAGGCAGAGAGACAGACAGACAGGCAGGCAGACAGACAGACAGACAGACAGACAGACAGACAGGCAGACAGACAGACAGAGAGGCAGACAGACAGACAGACAGACAGACAGACAGACAGACAGACAGCCACCTAACAGCCAGACAGATAAATAGATAGATAGATATAAACATTTGTATATTACGGTGGAGATAAAATAATAAGCTGAGTTAATATATAATTTTTTTTTTAATTGTTTCGGAAAAAAAAAATTATTTACTTTAATGTCTAAACGTCTCTTATTTTGTTTGTTTACCTTGTTTGTTTACCTCGTTTGTTTACCTTGTTTTTATTGATCTGTGACAAACAACCTCACTAATATGAACCCCACTTATGGTTTTCCCGCCATAAAACAAAAGAACCTCGATACAGTGAACGTTCATGACCCCCCCCCCCCCCATCCCTCACTACTTCCAGTTGATAATAAAATCCCTAATATTGCCAACCCCCTTTTAACACCGTGCACAAAAGACCTCGATATAACGAACACCAACGAGTCTCTCTCTCTCTCTCCACACAGCAGGTATAAAAAAAACCTCGATATTGGGAACCCTTCTCTGGCGTCCAAGGCATTAAAAACTTCAATAAAACGAACACCTCAGGGGACGAGCTCAACATTCTTTGATTCCGTAAACTTTCTATTAGTGAGGGTAGGGTAGGGTAGGGTAGGGTAGGGTAGGGTAAGGTAAGGTAGGGTAGGGTAAGGTAGGGTAAGGTAGGGTAGGGTAAGGTAGGGTAGGGTAAGGTAGGGTAGGGTAGGGTAGGGTAGGGTAGGGTAAGGTAGGGTAGGGTAGGGTAAGGTAGGGTAGGGTAGGGTAGGGTAAGGTAGGGTAGGGTAAGGTAGGGTAGGGTAGGGTAGGGTAGGGTAGGGTAGGGTAAGGTAGGGTAGGGTAGGGTTAGACAGACAGAGAGAGAGAGAGAGAGAGAGAGAGAGAGAGAGAGAGAGAGAGAGAGAGAGAGAGAGTGTGTGTGTGTGTGTGTGTGTCTGTGTGTGTGTGAATAAGTGTTAAGAGATAGAGGAGTGAGTGTATGCGCGCGCACACACACACACACACACACACACACCTAACCAGAATGACATCCATAAACTTTAACCAGTAAACAATCCATTATTTTATCCAATTAAGCAAAAAACAAACATGTCGGGAATTTCATAACTTTTTTTCAGCCCATCATAAAACTCGGAGGCACAACAATTGAGACCGAATATTACACCTCACTGACCGGTATACAAGTCAAATCATCTGAAACTTTAATCACCCTAACACTATCCTGACATGACCTGATTTAAGCCAACCAAACCCCTAACCTGACTTGACCTAACTTAACCTACCCTACCCTAACCTGACCTGACTTAAACTACCCTACTATAACCTGACCTGACCTAACCTTTGACCTCCCCAAATAAGGTTAGGGGGTATTAATTTCCACCTCCCTTTCCCTTCTCCTCCCGTCTACCCTACCTCCACCCCCCTCCCCTCCTACCCCCCACCCCCCTAATAATGAACCATAGGAGCATCATTATGAACCCAAGTATGAAATTTTTGGCAACTCGAGAACTCTGGCAATAAAATGACTCCAGTAAACTTTTTAATTACCCTCCCTCAAGACAGACAGACATGACAGAGAGGACAGAGAGGACAGAGAGGACAGACAGGACAGACAGGACAGAGAGGACAGACAGGACAGAGAAGACAGACAGGACAGACAGGACAGACAGGACAGAGAGGACAGAGAGGACAGAAAGGACAGACAGGACAGAGAGGACAGACGATTAGACAGTTACATAGCCCCCAAAAGTCTTCTATATTTACATGGTATACTTCTAAATGATGTAGTTTTATTGAGAAGGTAAACATCTTTGTGCTGTTTAGAATCACCTGTATTTACGTGAATGTCTCGTGATGTTGATAGTGTTAGTTCAAGACAACATCGCTATTAAAGGTAAACGATTAATTACCAGGTAAATGTCTCCCATGTGTGGAGGTGGAGACGGTATTATGTGTGTCTTAAAGGTTAATTATTGTTGTTTATTTTATTAGGGAAACGTTTCAGCTAAATTGGACAACATGTGTGTGTGTGTGTGTGTGTGTGTGTGTAT
>CAUDMG010000500.1:5470000-5475000 GCA_958450375.1 Homarus gammarus
TGGTTGAGTATGCCACGACTGATGATCTTACACCTAGTCGTTTGGCATATACCATCCGTGACCTTAACACATGCATACATACATACATACATACATACATACATACATACATACATGCATATACAGATGAATTACTTCAAAAGATGAATAACACAATTAAAAAATATATACATAAACTCGGCATTAAAAAAATAAACTAATAACAATAATATACCAAGTGCATTTAATGTACAATATTTTAGACAGCTTTACGATACAAAAGTTAGTAAAACGATTGGCGAATTAAACTGATCTATTGCCAATATCTGTCACTTGTTTCTGTGTGTGTGTGTGTGTGTGTGTGTGTGTCAGTCGTGTCCGCCATACTAACTGTTCAACTCCCAGATCATTTCACCGCTTGTTCTCATAATAACCAGACCAATGGACCAGCCTGCAAACCCCTCCACGAGTTGGGATAACTTTACCAGAGAAATAGTTATAGAGAGAGGAAGGAAGGAAGGAAGGAAGGAAGGAAGAAAGGAAGGAAAGAAGAAAGGAAGGAAGGAAGGAAGGAAGGAAGGAAGGAAGGAAGGAAGGAAGGAAGGAAGGGAGGGAGGGGGGAATGAAGGAAGGAAGGAAGGAAGGAAGGAAGGAAGGAAGGAATGGTAGAACGTGCAGGGAAAGGAGGAAGAGTGAGAGAAGGAAGGAAGGAAGGAGGGAGGGAAGAAGGAGGAAGGAGGTAATTTATCCTGGCCTCATCACACCTCTAACACACCCATACATCCTCACCTACACACCCAACACATCATCCACACATCCCTACACACCACCAACAGCTTCCTACTTCCGGCATCTCAAAGACACTGTGAATAACGCCCCCCCCCCCTTCCCCTTTCCCATCCTCTTCCCCATTCCCTCCCTACCCCCTCCTCTCCCCTACCCCCTTCCCCCCTACCCCTTCCCATCCCCTACCCCCTTCCCTCCCCTAGCCTTTCCCATCCCCTCCCCCTTCCCCAGTTTGTCAATATTGTAACGAGTTCTTTCTGCTTCCCTCTGCAATGGAAAGATTTGCCGCCGTCTTATTTGCCAACTGGGAGGACGGAGAGGTAAGGACGGGGAGGGGGAGGAGTGGATAGGGGAGGGGGAGGAGTGGATAGAGGAGGGAGAGGAGTGGATGGAGGGGGAGGGGAGTGGATGAAGGAGGTAGAAGAGGAGTGGGAGAAGGGAAGGAAGAGGGGAAGTGGATGAAGGGGATTAGTGGTGTGTATGTATGTATGTGTGTGCAAGAGAGAGAGAGAGAGAGAGAAAGAGAGAAAGAGAAAGAGAGAGTGGCCTTGCCTCAGTACACACCTGGCACTGAGAGACTGGTGGACAGGTGTGTATATTAAAGGGGTTTACTGAACCCACCTGGAAGAAATTAATCCTCTACCTGGTCACTGGGACTCTCTCTCTCTCTCTCTCTCCATACACCACCACCATCAACCATCCTTCCTGCTTTAAGAGTCAATCTCTGCCATAATCACCAATAACCTCTAGCGTTACCACACCGACACGAGATCCTCTTCACTGTTACCACAACGGCAAGAGATCCTCTACACTATTACCACAATAACACGAGATCCTCTACACTGTTACCACACCGACACGAGATCCTCTACACTCTTACCACAATGAGACGAGATCCTGTACCTCAGTAGTTTTACCACATCCGCAAGAGAACCATCCCTACAGTGCTACCAGAACAGAAGTAACCGCATGTAGATGTTATGTTGCCCAGAAGTTAACTGATTATTTTCAGTGTGTAGCAGCGGCTGTGGCGCACACACACACACACACACACACTACACCAATCATATAAACACCTGTACACAGCTCCCGCGCCCACACCTGTTCTAAGCACCACCAGGTATGTACACACACACACACACACACACCATGAGCACTAACCTGACACATATCTACCTGAATCAACCCCACAGACACATAGTAAACTAAACCTCTGTCAGTCAACCAGCAGGCAGTTAGGTTAGGTTAAGTACGGTACCTGTTTACACCTGGGTGGACTTAAAAGGTGCCATGGCATCAAACCAGCAACCTTGAGTACAATATATGAGTACCGTACCCACACAGCCACCGTTCCCCTACCCCCCCTCCCCCCCCCAAAAAAAATGTCGGTACAGTAATAATAATAGAATAAACCCAAATTAAATTAGAAAACAAATTAAGCTCTGTTACCTGGTCTCTTCATGACGTGTAGCCGCCTTCAGAATAACATCGCTACACCTTTATAAATGACGACATTATACCAAGTCTATAATTCACTAGCTCGTGAATTATAAAGTTACTTCTTCAGTGGACAGGTGTACACCAATCAAGGTGTGCTGTGTTAAGTAGACGAGTAAAGTGTTTGCATTTGTAAACATCTGTCACCCATATTTCAAATGGCTACGTGGTGTTCATAGGTTATAATTTAATTTGGTATGAGGCTTGAACATCTGTAGTAGTAGTAGTAGTAGTAGTAGTAGTAGTAGTAGTAGTAGTAGTAGTAGTAGTAGTATAATAGTTGTAGTAGTAGTAGGATGGAGGACACGTTTAAAAACAAGTAGAAGTAGTAGTAGTTATTGTAGTAGTAATAGTAGTAGTAGTAATACAGTAATAACAATAATAATATCATAGAAGAACAAGAAGAACAAGAAGAACAAGAAGAACACCCTGGTCTTGTTACATGAAATATAGAGGAAAATCGATCCACATTTTAGCAGTCCACGTCAAACTCCCCCCCACCCCCCCCCCACTCCTTCCCTCTCTCCTCCAGCCCCACTCCCTACTCCCTCTCTCCTCTGAGTTGTCAAATACACCTGTACAATATTATCCTGTGATGCAACACACTCCGTTAACCGTACAAGTTAATCAACCAAAAAATTACTTCAGAAATCTGGTAGACCATTTTGGGTTGTTAGGTTAGATAAGTGTTCAGTCTGTCCATGGTTGGTGGTCAATTTTATATTTCATTCATTTCGATACAAATTTCATTCATTTTAATGCATATTTCATTCATTTTCATACACATTTCATTCATTTTCATACATATTTCATTCATTTTCATACACATTTCATTCATTAAGATATGTACTTCACTCACATGGAGACACATTTCATACTTGCTTGAGAGTCTTTTCCATTTTCCGTCTCCGGTTATGAGTCTGTCACCAAGTGCTTTCAGAGGAGGTATAGGAGGGTGGTGTAGGAGGAGGAGGAAGGAGGAAGAGGTGGATGGAGGAGGAGGAGGAAGGAGGAAGAGGTGGATGGAGGAGGAGGAGGAAGAGGTGGAGGAGGAGGAGAGGAAGGAGGAAGAGGTGGATGGAGGAGGAGGAGGAGGTGGATGGGGGAGGAGGAGGAAGGAGGAAGAGGTGGTGGTGGTGGAAGTATATGTGCACTTGGTGAAATACGTACACTACAAAAAAAAAAGAAAATGGCGCCCACGTGTACCTTTAAATAACGTACACGAAGACTCTGGTAAGATCATGGAAGGTAACAGTTAATGAAGCAACTTTCCACCGCCCTTAATTAGTGTCGTGTTTCTTATTCATTGATCAACTGGCAACCTCCCGACCCCTCCACCCCCCCCCCCCCTCCAGACATGTCCCCTCCCCCTCCCAGTGAAGAATAATGATAATCACAATGAATAATAATGAATAATAATCCCAGTGTATAATAATGACGAACACTATATTACAAAAGCGAGGCCGTGGAAGCTGGTAAACATTGTACCTGGGTGATTGATGACCTTGGTGTGAGTTGATCTGTCTATCATGGGGTTGACGGAAAGGTAAATAGTGTTGGCTGGTGATTGATGACCCTTCTATTGATCTACATCTCAACACAGTATATACGATGTGTCTAGGTGTGTGTGTGTGTGTGTGTGTGTGTGTGTGTGTGTGTGTAGGTGTGTGTGTGTGAAAGAACATTATTAATACCACTCTCTGGCTGACTGACGGCATGTGACAGATATATAATAAAAGTAATAAGTTTATCATCCTCCTCATCACCATCACCACCACTACCACCACCATCACCCCCTACCACCACACCACCACCACAACACCATCACACCCCCCCCCCTCCTTACCAACCCCCTCCCACCACCACCACCTTTGAACGCAGTCGTCGCTATCATAAAACTCTATAAGACGAGATATTTTGAGTTATGTGAGTCTTGCATAGAAAGGATTGAGTCTTTATTAACCCGAGAGCCATTCCAGGAAAACGAGCTCAGACAGGAATCAGATAAGGTATAAATATTTCTAGGTGGGAGTCAGACCAAGGGTGTTTATTCTTGTCTGGTGAGGAAGGAAGGAAGGAAGGAAGGTGAAAGAATTGGTGATGGTATCTCCTCACTTTACAAGATTCACCGTGTAGCTAAGGATTTTTTGGGAGGAGTTTGGTTAGGTCAGGTTAGGTCAGGTTAGGTCAGGTTAGGTTAGGTTAGGTTAGGTTAGGTTAGGTCAGGTCATGTTAGGTTAGGTTAGAGTGTTTGACTGTGTGTTAAGATTACATGAAGATTAGACACCCAAGCAGCTTATATCACCTGAAGACTCCCCCACCCTAACGCTAACCTAACCCCACCAGGTAGCATTGCATAAGGGGGCCCAAACTACAGGTGAAATAAAACTGTGACAGCCTAATCCTCACAACCATCGACAACTGGTACAGGTTCTCACATCAACATATCGAACGATGGAGAAACGAATGCTATCTATCATATCGCTGTTGGCTAAGTATAACACATATAGATTATCACGTCGACCGGGTGGAAAGGCGTAGTTAGATTGGAAATGATTAATGGTAAGTTATTATGACTATTTATCAAACTCAATACCAACCATTATAGGACGCTTGACAGATGGATATTTTTGTTTTTATCATATACAGTAGGAATTTATTTTCTTCATAATGTCTTAATGCGGCTCATGACCGATATGTACTGTACTGTATGTATGTATGTATGTATGTATGTATGT